>WTSP01026231.1:55144-83890 GCA_025331215.1 Actenoides lindsayi
TTATAATATTATATACTATAATTACAATATAATATATTATTATACTGGTTATATATATACTAGAAGGCCTGAGAAATTCAGAAGATGGATACATTTGTTCAATTTTGCACCCTGTTCTTTCCCATAGCTTCAACGTCTTGTCCCAAGGGGGGGGGGCGAAACAAGATTCTTTCATTTTAAAAACATATATAGACAGCTTCAGAATTCACAATCATTGGATTGCTCCATAAGAAAGCATTTGGAAGTACTGTATTCTGAGATTCTGTTTAATATATGAGCTACTAATTGCTTCAATACAACAGCTCTGCTTTCCATTATTTTATTATTTTTGTTTCTGAGCAACAGACATGGTTTTGGATGGCTGCTGTTATCCAGTGAACTCATTCTAAATAAGTGTTATAAAGTAAAATATTAAATGAGAGAAAAAAAAAATCTCGTAATTATAACTAACAATAACTCTGACAAGCTACCAGTTAATAATACATAGGGGTAGCAATAAGGAATTACCTGCTTAAAATAACATTCAAGCGCTTGTTCTTTGTAAAAAAAAAAAAAGAAGATAGGCATCAACTTTATGCAATTGTCTGTGTATTTTTATAGGCATCAACTTTATGCATTTGTCTGGGTATTTTTTACAGCAGTGCCTCTATAAAAATCTATGCAATGTGTTGCCATTTTGTCATACATTGTACTTTTAAACTTGAGTCAAAATAGAAAGATTTAAATAGATTTTAGACTTGATTAAAAATAGAAAGATTCAGTAAATGGCTACAGTGTACTACACTAAAATAAAAAAATAATGTATAAAAAAAATTCAACAACTTCCAATTCTACTCAGTGGTGAGACCAGTACGAATTGAGTTTAGAGGCATTTTTCTGTAAATAATATATAGTATCATTAAAGAAGGCTTATTTTAGTTTGAAAATATATTTCTTCTGAAAATTCTTTTTAGCTGATGGGGAAAAAAAAAAAAAAGCGTTTTAAAAAAAAAAAAAAAAAAGGATGGCACTAATATTTACTATTCTGGCAAAGTGTTCAATGTCCTTCTGGCTTCCAGGATATTGTGTTAACCTTGAATTAGACCATAAAACACAGTTCTAAGCACGTTTATACATAATTACCCATAGAAGCCCACAAAATTTACAACAGGTGTGTTGCACCAGATACGACTAATGTTTAGAGAAAATCCACGTAGCTATCTGACCAAAGTAAACAAAGTGAGCCATGTTCTGAATGGTATATCACACCTTAGCCAGCAGCAAGGATACTGTGTTTACAAAGTCAGAAACATCAAGCTGTGAACTGAAAACATGGATATTTCTTTAAGTACCATAAAAAAAAACCACAACAAAAAACCACTGTTAAATTTTAGGGTGGAAAATTATGAATAATCACTGTGTAAAATGATGCTAGAAATCAAGAATGTGCAGAACTACTCCCAAAGTAGAAGAGGGAGGAAAAGGAAGAACACAAGCTGCAACAGAGCAAATGCATTGCGTGAAATTTCATTTCTTGAGAGCTATACATCAAGTTGCATTTGTTTAATGAGGTTGACACTAGTAAGATGTATAGAACATGTCAGACACCCAGTACCAGTGCGTTCTGGGAAAAAGATAACATCTGAGAATCTGACCACTCACTTCGTCTTCTAGCCAGACTTCTCTATCTACTGGTTCTTCGGGGGATTATAAATGAGAGGGCAGGAGGAACAAGGAGCAAAATAATGAAAAACACACCAAAAAAAAAAAAAAAAAAAGGAAAAAAAAAGAAAAATTATAACATTGTAGAGCAAAGTAAAGCCAGATTTATTGACCTGCACAACTACATAATCAAGAGAAAGTTATCACTGTAGAAACTTTTACTAAAGCAGAATGATCTTAAATAACAAGGGAGTGCTATGAAATTTACAGCACTTTTAAGATATGCAAATTGAATGCAAGGTATAGACATAAGGGTAATTAATTGTAAATCTAAGAATAATGTTTCTTTGTCAGGGCTGTCTCCATGTTGTGGAATACATTCTAATGTGCCTTAACTCTGAATATTTCTTAAAGGCTGGTCTAATTATATGTTCTGAATTTCAAAATAGTAGTTATTCTTATCATTTAATATAGCTGTTGTAAAGTTTCATAACAAAATTTACTGATTACAGGAAAATATTTTCTTTTCATTTTCAACCACTTGTTTAAAACTCTAGTTGTGTTGGAAAAAAATTATATGACTGAAACAGCTTTTACCTAAACACCAGTGTTTTGTGTGATTTAAAAGAAAAAAAAAAGAGGTGAAAGCAAGGTGGCAAAGAACCAACGTAACTAATTGTACACATCTTTATTTGCTGCATGTTTTTAAGTGATAATGCAGTTTTTCTGACTTAATAGAACAAATTATCATTTTATAATTTAGTTTACTTAATATTTTCTATATCGTGACAATAGTTAAGGTCAACCTTTCCATTACAAGAGGACTATGAAAATTCATTTTCACATTTTAAAGCTTGGCAAGCAAGCCCCAAGCTTGAAAGGAAATTTGTAAAAACTTACAGAACATCTAAAAACTTTTACAGAACTAATTCAAACCCCTGTCAGCTTCAGTAGCAGACCTACATAAGTGGCCGTGCTTCCTGACAGGACACACACTACTTGAGCTGCTTTTAGCCTTTAATTAATGGAGACAAATTGAGACAAAGATTCTTTAGGGGGCAGCACAGTAAACAGCCTCCAATATTGTCCTAATATTGGAGATGCATTGTATTACAAGGGGACAAAACACTCCTTTATTCTCATGTCTTAGTAGAACTTGCTATAGACCTGAAGAAGAGTTAAAACAGTATTGGAAAGAACAAGAGTGTGAGCAGCCAAAGCTCTCTGAGAGTCAGCTTGGTGACCATCAAATCAGCTATGGAAGCTGGAAGCACAGGAACATAGAGGTTTGTGGACTTATTCCAGCTGATAACTGTTAAGTTGCAGCACAACAAACTCTCTCTCACCAACTATATTAACTTCAAAAGAACCTACATTGTTAGAAGTATGGGATTTAGATACACGTGTATGTATCATTACAAAAAAACCTTCCTTATTTTCATCACTCCTCAACATTACACTCCTCCTACTTGTGCAAGAATCATCCATGACCCCCCCCATACAGAGTCCTCTTTTCATATTCCAAAAAGAAAAGAGCAAAACCCTTTGTAACCACCTATTTTCGGAGAGGTGCAAGTGGAATAGTTGGTCAGAGGTGAGATGGACATTTAGGAGGGTAACAATCCTTTGTCAAAACCCTCATATGAAATAGATTGGGGTTTTCTTAGAAAAAGGAGGTTTCTAGGGGGAAGAAGAGCCACGGTTCTTTATGCAGCTGGCATAAAGCAGAAGTGGAATAAAGGAAAAAAAGAATGGTTAGTAATTTTGGCCAGCAGAATCAAGTAGCTCCATGAGACAAAACACATTTTAGAAACACATCGGACGATGTTTTGGGGATATAGGGAAGACAGGGAGTGATGGAGCATCAGTTTGTAATACAGAAGTAAATGCTAAGACTACTTCTGAGAAAGTACACATCATCCCTTTATGTCTGGTCTGCCTAAACAATTAAAATATTACCTTAGTATTTTTCATAATGGACCATAACTTCAGCCTTCCTCCAGTGACAGTTTGTGCTTGGGAGTTCTGTTATAGTTTAAACAAAGACCTCAGGAAATTTGACATCATTACCAGACATAGAGGCAGATTTCACAGCACGAGTTAAATGCATCACATGCTCACATGAGAAGGTCTCTCCTAAGTAATACTTGCAGAAATGACAAATTCTCCATACACCATCAGAGTTAATTGCTTCCTTAAAGGATCTTGCAAAAATTACACTTGCACAGGACTAAGTTTCCAAAACTTTCTATAAGGAAACAGAAAACCAAGACATTTATTAATGACGGGCTGGAACTTGGGGCAAATTGAAGTTTTCAACCCTTCTTCCTTTTATGATGGGTTTCCTACGCAAGGCTTCAAGCTTCTTGTACCTTAAGAAAGTCTCAGCAGGACATCCTCTTCTCCAGCTACTTAAAAAGGCAAAAAACCCAGTCTGGAGTAGTAAAGGACATGAGAGAGCAACTACAGTAGAAGATGTAGCAAGGTTATGCCAAAATTTCTAAAGTGAATTAAAGGAGGAATCCTAGGAGACAAATTCTGCGGGTTTGGTGGAGATAAAGGATATGAAGAAAGCCTTTCCCTTTTCTGTGGTAATTCTACTGCAGTGGTGAAAAGAGACCCTGATCAGAAAGCACAAAGCTCTTCTTTTCACCAACTGTAACATGACTAACAAAGATAACTGTCCTTTTTGAAGCATTTTTGCACATTATAGGGGTTTTTTATCAGATTTCAAGTGATTGCCATTTTGTTTTCAATCACCTAGTGAAAGACTGCATGTCTCCAGCAAGCTGCAGAAGTTAACCATAGCTATGTCTGACCCACGTTAGTTTTTCTCACTAGTCTGTGATACCCACTAGTAATTTTATCTGATTGCATTTGCAGGTTCAGCGAACATTTCAAATGGTTATAATTTTGCCAAAATCTCTTGATATTCAGACTTGTGACTGAGTGCCCAGAAAACACAAAACGGCAGAAGAGCCCCCCTAGGCTTACACAAGAACCCTGACTGAAGGGAATGGTTCAAGCCAGCAAGGTTTTCTAAGCCAGTTATTTCTGAAGTCATTGATCACCACAAAAACTGCATTTATTTTCTGATTTTTCTCACTCCAAACCATCTTCTCCAATGACTACCATCTTAAACTGTTATGACAACAAACTCTAGCAAATATTGCATAGTAGTACAACTTGGTTTACTCTCTTCTACTAATACTTTTTTTTTTCCAGCTTAGCAATTGAGGAGGAGTGAGCATCTTCCACGCCTGAAAAGAACAATGGGAGGATCTGTGGACTAGAAAGCAATTACACAATATGTACTTTTGGGGTTTCCCACTGAAATTATTAGTATTTTCCTTGTACTGGATTGTCAGCACTTGGCAGTACAGAAAGCAGACTAATAAAAGAGTGAGTCAGGAGGACCTAATGATAAAGTCTGCTCCCACAGTATGAACCATCACATGCTAAAACAATAGTCCCATCTATTTCAGTGGGACTACTTGAGCAGTAAAGGTAGACAAGGTTTATGGTAGGACAGCAAAAAAGGCAAACACAGTATCTGGCATTACACTCTCTCTTTTAAACAGACTTAGGTCTAATTACTGTAAGATGGATAGTGTCACAAAATAATTATTTTTTTTCCTAAGATCATTAAGAAAAGTGGAATTCTTCACCTTGTCCTGAAACACAGGAGAAACGGCTCAACTCACCCCTCTCACTTGGTGTGTTAAATTATTTGCACAGCTTGAATTAATACTACATCTATGCGTGAATGTCTTTGCTTTTGTCACTTGCTGCCAATCCGTTAACAAGACCCAAAACCTGTCAGTCCCAGGCAACCAGAAGAGAGGGAGAAATAGAAAAATCAGGCAAAGTGATACCCTGATCCTTCCTATTGCAGCAGGTGGCTGCATCTTTAGCGGTTCAACCGCAGATTGGATGAAGCCACTTTTATGCAGCCTGTCTCCCCACTGCCCCACATTTTACCTGCAGAATGGGAAGTGGCATCTCTTCTGAAGTCAGATCAACAGGAACTGCAAGAATCTCATTGAGATAAGACAATCTAGATGCACAAAGAACGAACTGGCATGTAAGGAAACAAATATATGACCACGACAACATAACAAGTGTATTTTACACACAGGATATATATTGTTATGTAATTTATTTTTTTTTTAAAGAAGAGTTCCAAGTAGAAATTGAAATGCCAAGTAAAAAGGGGTGAAATGATACTATCTACAAACTACCAATGCACAGGCACAACGTTCTCCTACACTAGGATGGAATCATGAGCAAATGAAAAATAGAATGAAGCTAAGTGAAAGAAAATGTTACAGATGAAATCTTTTACCACCTTACATCCTGTACAGCCAGCATGAAATCAGTGCATTTGCACAAGGATGTAAGTCAGGACACAAATTGGCCCTTCAGCTCCGAGATTCCTCCAAGCTTTACCAACAGCTTGCTGAGCATAATTTCAACTTGGTTATTTAAAGCTACACAGAATAACACGGTATGAAGACTGGTGTGAACAGTAACTCTTGCACAATTTATCACACAGAGAAGAGCTACTAATCTTTTTAGGAAACAAGGTATTCAAAATTATTTAATGCTAGTATTTATGCACCAGAAAGCACTCTGAGCACAAAGCAGCCCCCTCCTCTCCCTCTCCAGCCACGCACACAACATGCATTTGTGAACATCTTTAGCTACAATGCACCATATTTTCAGAAAGTCTTGAAATGATCATGCTATATGTTGGCATTTATGAAATTCTCTTATTAATGCCACTCTCATAACAAAGATAAGCTGCATTCACAATACTAATCCCTTCCACAAATAACTCGGTATGTACAGCTACACATGTACTCTTCTATACCAATGATGGATCATGACTGGGAAGTTAAAGTACATTACTGTAATAAACAGTACTAATAGCAAAAATGATAAAAATAAGTTTGGCACGCTTCTACCTAGTAGAAGTCTATACCACACTGTCAATTTTTAACCAAAAAAAAACCCCCAAACCCCAAAACATCTTACAAATAACTACTAGTTTCTTGCCTCTTAGGTGGTGTGGGTTTTTTTCCCTTATTCTATGCTATTATTAAAAAAAAAAACAACCAAAAGAAAACTGCAACTATATCAACATTACAGTAATTATATAACTGGACTAAAGTAGCGGGTCTTCCTAACAAAGCAAATGCCTATCAATCCAACACTGCAATTATGTGACTACTGCTCCACTCTTTTAAGACTTTGTAAAACATTTATAGAACTTTTCTTTGAAGAATTTTCAACGTATCTGGTTAAGAACCAGGTTTTCCTTATGCGTGAACTCACAAGTCTAAAAGCAAGATGAAAAAAATGTCATAGGACACATTTTTAAAGTACTAAAATATTTTTAAATTAGAATATTTTTCAAGTATTAAAAATTAACAACAAACAAACAAAAATCTTTGTTAAAGCAGCGTAATTCTACTGCTTCCTAGGAGAGCCTTGCCTCAGTTAGCATCAGTAAAATAAATCCGAGAAACCGCTTCCATGTTTTTCTTGCAGGCAAGTAAAGGTTCCATATCCAATCTAAGAAAGTGCTTGGCCAGGGAGCTTCCTCTTTGAACTTTTTCACATCGTTCCTGCTGCACTGTACAGTATCTAACACTAAGTAAGTATATAAGTCCTAATACTTAACTTAAAGTTGAGTATCGCTCCAGTGAGCTTGTGTTTGTTTTGGCAAGACTATGTAACAGCAGAGAATTAAGCATGTTCTACACCATCTCCAACTACGACATTCCAGAAGGATAAGAAAGATATGTAGAATCAACTAAAGCCCTTTTTACCACTGTTTCCAACTCGCATTTAAATCCAAACATCAAAACCACACAGCCTCCCAGATTACACGCAGTAGATGCAAAATGTGCACTTAACTACCATTTACATAAATCTCAGGAAATCTAGTTACAGAGATCTAAGGTTTAGGAAATTTCCCAATTATCTGTTGGATGTAACAAGAGGGAAAAGGACTCGACATCTGCATCCCTGAGAACATTCAAACACATACAACTGCAATCGAGCTCATTAGGAATTAGGAGCAGTATCTCAGCTGTAAGAGCCCTCTCAACTAGGCTGGCCTCTCCAGATTACTCAAGAAATACCTGGATGCATTAGATCAAGTATGAAAGCTCTGTGTCTAGCTTTCCAGGGTGCTATGTGCTACACATTTTTTTTAAAAAAGGTCTGGTTTTTTTTTTTAACCAAAGCAAGACACTCAGTTTGGCAAGAAGGGGCAAAAGCAAAAGAACAGTTGCCTGAAATTCCTCAAACTGCCTTTTAACAGCCCCTTTTAGGTTGTCTCAGACTTCATTCCTTATCTCTGTATGAATTTCTGCTTTTCAGTCTTAGTTTCTCCGAGGAACCTCTGATGGTTTTTCAGTGAAGCCATAAGATGAACACCCCCCGAGAAGCTAGGGTTTTTTCACAGTTTTCTCACACAGTATGATTCTTCCGCCCTCTCCCTTCATCTTTTCATTCAAAACCTATCCTAAACTGAGCAAAGGCAGTAACAGAAACCTGGCCTGTGCCACTCCCACGATCATGGAAATCCATTCTATTGTCTTCTTCTCTAATTGCAATTTATAACTTCCAGTAAATGTTTTCTATTAGTTTAATTAGGGGTTTTGGAGGCCAAAAGCTGCCCAAATACACCATTTCTGCCAGATAGTTTTCTAAACCTATTTCTACCAGATTTATAGTAGATTCAGCTCTATTGTTTCTACACCAATTTCTGTCTTACTACAAATACCATGTTAAAGTACCTGCTGCATCTTCTTCGTATATACTTTCTCCATATTTTCTGAAGGAGATGTGTATTCTTGTGACTTTCCCCTATTCATTCAGCCCTTGATGGTTTTTTTAAGTTTTGTTGTTATGAACAGGCTGTATTTTTCCCCATGTTCACTGCGTGCCAGCCAGAGCCCTGCACCCATGATTTCACCTTTTATTTTCACCCTTCTTACTGAGTTTTTTCTGTCTCTGAATTTCAACATGTATTCTTCTCTTGAGTTTTAGTGGGAAAGTTCTAAACAACTTTTCATCTGTTTTGTACCCCACACTGTACAGCACTTCAAGATATTCTTACCATCATTTATTCTTTGCTCCCTGTCCTAAACCATTTTCTCAGGCTTGTCTTTCACTGCTGACAGAAGCAGCTCAGATGCCTCACTCAGCTCTCTTACTTGAGGTACAATCCATGTCTCCTGTTTCTCTTTACACATTCCTCTGCTGCTTTTACTTTGATTGCTTCTCCAGTTGTTTTTCTCTCGTTTACTTTCTTGCCATGTCCTTGGTCATCCAGATGTATTGAGCTCTTTGACTGATGACTCCTTTTTTCTTCTCCTTCAGTCTCCTACCTAATAGTCACATTTCACCTATTATTCAGCTCACTTTAGGGAGGACTACCAAGTCCCAAAAGTGGGGTCAAGGGCAATCAATTGTCCTGAAGTTGTTGACTTCAGGCTTCAACAAAGAGCTAGTTAGTGAAAAAATAGGAGATCCCACACACAGAGAAATGAGAATGGGAAACAATGAGCCACTGGACCAAACCTCTTAATTCTTTCCCAATCTGGCCATTAAAATGTATCTTCAAACTACAATTTACCCATAAATTAGAGACAGTTTGTTTTCCATCTGAAATAATTCCTTACGTGTGCTCAGAAAAATACGGTCTGCCTTTTAAATCTACATCATCCTTGTGCCTGTAAATGGGAGCCAGCGATCCGCATGAAAGCACGCTTGATTTTCTTCCAATATTCAAAGTCATTCTGAGCTTTCTCACCAGCAATATCAAATTCCACTTTTTTTTTTTTTTTTTGGTGACGGTTTTTGTTGAAATAGTTTCTTCATTATTAAAAGACAGTTGCTAAGGAATATGTTTAACAAATTTCCCTCTTTCATTTTCTTGATCAAATTAGTCAGTTGTTCCAGTCTACAGATTCCAACTCAGTCCTGCTGTTCTTTAAAGCAGCTTTCTTTAAAATCTCTCCTCATCCATAAACATTTCTTCTTTAAAAGTATTGACATTTTCTTACCTAGCATCTCAAAAGAGTTTAGGAAACCCAGGTTGAGAGCAGTGTATTGGAGCCTAGCCACCAGACTTAAAGATGCTATTTTATCAAAATATAAGCCACGTAGATTACACTGGTTTTATTTAAATTTAAAATCCTTCATATATTTAGAAAAACAAACAAAAACCAACCAAAAAAACCTCCTAAGGTACAAGAAGGGCTGATTCCTGGAGACAAAAAAAGAAGGTCATGTGAAAGTACAATCTAAAAAGGTGCTGTTTTACTCACTACACATATCTAGCACTGGAAAAAGGTTAGAACATACTACAAGATCATAAAACTTGCAGCTTTGAGAGTTTTAACAGAAAAAGCCAATAGCTGAACTCTCTACTCAGATAAAAGTTTCAAAGAGAATCAAAAGATGTTAAGCTTCATTACATTTGGATAAAAGTGACAAAAGTGCATGTAAAGGCTCAAATCTCTGATTACAGGAGTCACTTTCGTCTCTGCTACGAGACAAGATAGACATTCCTGCCAAAAGCTCAGTGCCAGCCCGACAGGAGAGCATTCCAGGAGGTTGCCACTTCTCACTCCCTCGCCTGAAATGGTCATAAAAATGTAGCAGGATGACCAAGAAATGAGTGTGGATTAACCTACCCGAAAAGGTTTTCATTCTTTTTTATGCGCAGAATGGAGTTAACTGGATTCTTTTGTACCACCTTCAAAATAACTAGCCTTTGTTTGAACATCCTATGTATCAAGGTCAGGACAACAGCAAAGTAAAACATCAAGCAACACATTTGAGAGGATGGCTCTGGAGCAGCTGGTTAGCTTCCATGATGAATGAGAATTACAGCCGTTTTCAAGAGACCAACAGAAGGCTAGCAGGGTCCTAATCAGCTATAACATCAGTAGTAAAGATCTAAGGAGACTAGAGCATTTCCAAAACTACAAACTTCCCTGGGCTTTAGTTTCAATAATTATAGCTGTGACAGCTGGACAGTGTGGGTACATGACTGGAATTGGTTGGAGGTTTTTGACATATGGTGCGATTGGAATCCTGTCTGTCAGGAAAGGAGCATAAAATTCCCCCACACACCCCCCCAACAACAGGGTGCTGCAGTGCACGTCAATCCTGTCTCCAAGCAAAGGAGCAAAGAGAGCCTTTCTGCAGGTTAACATTCAGCACGTGACAAAATGCCACGCAAGTAACGTTACAGCAGTGAGAAGAGCTGCAGGGGCAGAGGGGCAATTTCACTTAACCAGAGGAAGTGCTTGGTTTTCCTCCTGCGTCTCCGTATGTTCCAACTACATCTCTAGCTTCTGTTCTCCTCCTGGAACAGCCATTTGGTGCTGGCGCTGGGGGATGTGGCCTCACATGAGCTGAAAGAGATTCCAGGTGTGCTGAACACGAATTTCAGATGGGTACTTCTTTCGAAGCGTGCCTCCGCTAAAATCTTGTTCCAGCCTGAATATTTTAGGCCATTTGAAATTTGTGCACGCCCAGAAAGAGGGTCAGCTCTACCCTCCACCTGAATGCATGCAGGTCTGTCAAAAAGCAGTGTGTAGTGGCTAGTGACCGATTTCCCTCACAACCTTCTGACTTAAAAGAAACCTAAAAATTCTGAAGGAAAAGGTGTTCAGTATAACAAAGTACCACAGAGCTGTTTGTGAGCTAGACAATCTCTGTACGAGACCCATTTTTGCTAGGAAGAACAGTTGAACTACAGGTCCTCGAGACAGAATTCATCCTTTCACCTCAAGTTTGCCTCAAGCACTGAATTGTGCATGCTGAATTTCAACTCTTTCCTTAGCACTCCCCATTCTTCTGTTGCCAAATTTGCCAGGAAGGGTAGTTTTGCTTCCTAACATATCCATAGAAATATATTTGCTTACCTTGAAATTGCCACGCCAGAACTGGAAACTCAATTTTAAAACATATTATTATTATTATTATTATTATTATTATTATTATTATTATTATTATTTCCCCCTCCTGTTCTTGGAGATTTTATGTTGCATAAAACCTCCTCAAAGCCCAGAGTGGTCCATTCCAACATAGAAGAATTTGAGCAAGCGTTGTCCGCAGACCAGCGTCAATGAACAAGGAACTTGTGCTGGTGTGGAAAGGAAAGACACGGGTGGGAGTGGGAATGGGCTGTCACGCAAGGACACTGCCCAAGAACGTAGGGATGGAAATAGGAAAGTCAAGTTAATAGTGGAGAGGGATGTTAGGAAGACCAGGAAGGGTTTCCTTAAGTACACCAGCAACAAAAGGAAGGCTAAAGAAAATGTAGGCCCACTGATCCAAGGGCACAGGAGGCCTAGTGACAAAAAGGGAATCAAGGTGCTCCTGTGTTCCCCTGAGTATCTTTGACTCTGCTTTTACTCGAAAAAAAATCTACCCTCAGGCTTCCACATCCCTGGAACACAAGTTGCAACATGGGAAAACTTTATGAGGTTATTTATTTACTTACCAGGAGGGCGGTTAAATGCTGAAACAAGGCCTCGGCGAGCCTGTGCAATCTCCAGCCTTGACGACAGGCAAAACTGAACTGGGCATGGTCCTGAGCAACCCCCCATAGCTGGCCCTGCTTCACGTAGGTGGTCAGGCTAGCTGACCTTCCAACCTACATCCTTAGAGAATTCTGTGATGAAAAATAACAAATTTTAGAAAACGCCACGTTCTCTAAAAACGCTTTTGTTTTTTTTCTTGTTAATAGTGTATTTTAGCACATTCTCTGCTACAGTATCTGCTTTAAACTAGTAAAAATTCAGAGTTAAACCTGAAAGGTAGGGGTTTTTGATGCACTTAAGATTTTGCAGGGCCTCCACAAAATGAGACATTTTGGGTAATATACAATATCAACTCTAGTAATTCGTGTTTGTTTTCTACCTCACATGCCATGATAAGAGATTTTGCCAAATCAATTCACATGACCTAGAGGAAGTAGATGCTGTTGTTTTAAACAATGAACAGAAACAAAAATCTAAGATAAAAGTATCTTTTAAGATTTTTGTTTGCCCACACACACAAAAAATGTGAACAGATTCTTTACAAGCATCATTTCTATAGGCAAGCTCCATCTTAAGCTCTTGTATTTTGTTAGTCTGAACTGCTGTGAACTTCCTTCCTCACCATCCCCTGCTATTCTGGGATGTGCCCCTCTTGGTTTTTGTTTATGCCTCAGGGACCTTTTCTGATGTTCATTATGTTTAAGAGGGAGAGAGAGAGGAGAAGCCTTGTAATATGGTACCATGAAGGCCATTTTACAAAAAAACAGAGAAAGTGGAGGAGGAAAGAGAATGAGACCCAGTACTATAAAACTAATAAGCAGGATAACACAGAAATACAAGGGTCTACTCTTTGTACATTCTCTTGAGTGTTGAACAACAATGAACTTTGGTTTCCAGTACATTTAGAACTCTGTCTCAACCAGGGTTCTCAAATGTGTTAAAAAATACCATATGGGCCTTAGTGTTTTTGATTAGAGATGCATTAATGTGGGACAACTGGCTTTTCCAAAAGAAAGGCATTTCTAACAGGAGAAGGCTGCTATTATTTATATGAGCTGAGATCATCCCCATTTTACTGATTCATTTAGACTGATGCCAACTACAGCTGAAAACAAGCATTTCTTCATAAAGGAATTATGAAATTACTGGAGACTTTGATCTAACATCACCCAAGTCTTCATCTACAGGGACTCAGCACAAACATTAGTCACTGAATATATATATATACACACACACACACACTATATAGCATAACTTATATTAAAGGAGAAGGAATCCTATTTGATAAAAATACTTGGAAACATGACGTAAAGTCAGGTTTCACAGAACTAATTTCTGGGGTTTTTTTCTGTTTTGCATACTTTAACTTTTTTTCTAATAAAAGGTGGATCACTTAGTAGCAAGACTCTAAACACTCATATCCTTTGGCTGCTTTCCCATCATTGTAAAACGTGCCTGTCCAGGGAGCTGTTTTTTAAAAATGCACACACATAACTATGTGTTCAAATAGATTATACATTTATTTGTTTGTATTTGCAAATATTTGATCTTTGCTTTGTACTTCCAGATTTGGCACACAGTGTTTGCAGCTAAAAAAAAAATAAAATAAAAATATCTCCCTTTAGGCCTGTAAGGCTATCCTTAGAAAATTAAAGAACAACCGCCTCCAAGTCTCATCATGGGATGATTAAATATTAAATACATATAAGACCAATAAAATAAAAGCATAGAAAGTAGAATAACAAGATTCTCAACTCCATCCAGTTTAACTGAAAGACAATGAATCAGGACAGTGGCTGAAAGCTGCTGTTACAAGTTACCAAAGGGTTATAATGATGGCCAAGACAAAAAGGCTATATTCTCAGAGCATCTTGCTCCAAGAGAGCATCTTACCACAGTTTGATGAAGAAATGTGAAATATAAAGTGTCAAATAGAAGAAAATGCAATCAGTTCACTGATTCTACACAGAAGAATTAAAGAAGGCAATAGCCTTGAGGAATGAAGGCACCTCTGATCTTTGCACAGCATGGGCTGCCTGCGTTCCCCTCGTCAAACAGTAAATAATCAAAATCAATAGGAGGTAGAAGAAGTCTAAAAAACTCAAAGGAAAAATAATTTCCCAGCTATACCAACAATAAAAGTCATCCCCACGTTATATAATTTTGATTATTAGCAAAACAGAAAAGGCAGGGACCAGAACTAAATTTTGTGTTCTGCGATTCGCTGATCTCTGCGAGATTTTACCGTATTCTGGGTTTATATTTTCAGCACAGTATCTTCTTCTGACTGCTCATTTGAGAAGAATTCATCTACAGCCCCGTGCAGAAACAAGTCCAACAACCACCAGAAGCACTAGGCTTAGGCAAAGGTACTCAGGGCATCAGAATCCATACTAATACTATGTGACCAAATACAGCTAGGTCAACTTGAAGGCCAAAAGTCTGTCACAAATCGAAATGATGGATACACTTCCAGTGTATAAAGCCAATGCAACGGGAGTATTTCCTGCTCCCTCTCCTCTAACACGACTCAGGGAGCCCTTTTCAGTCCCTCCCTTACCCCACCCTTCTGCCATCCAAACTGACAAGCAACGTTTGGCAAGAGGAGGTGGCAGTCAAGGCTACCACAGGGACACCAGCGAGATGCTAAATATGCCAAAGTCCCAGCCTTCTGAATGAGACACAAGACTCACAGGACACAGTTGACAGGTAGTAATCTCAGCCTAAGTTAAGGGGACAGCTTCTCCACCTTACCTCCCTCCATCTGGCTTTAGGGTAGGAAAAAAAGTTAGGCAAATTGATTGCTTGAAAATAGTATGATCATAACATTCACGTAGCTGTTAGCAGCTGATTAACAGATGAATAGCTGTTAATTATCAGCCCTCTTCTACAATGGTATGATGCCTCAGTATGCCAACAGAGCACCACACACTGACTTGCAATTCAGCAGTACCTCTGGGATTTCTGTTCCCTAAAGCCAGCAAAAGCTTATAGTATCACAGATATGGTAACGCCTGTCAGTCCCTTAAAGGAAAGGCTCTGCTCATGTCGCTCTTGAAAAGAATGATGGAACAGCATTAGAAACATCCTCACTGATAGAGGCTGACAGCCCCCTTTATTGTCTAGAGTTAGAACCACATCAGATAGAGTACAGGGTACTGTAAAATAGCGTGGTTTGATTCCACACAGTGAGCTACTCATTATGTCAGACAGCCTAACAGAGAAGAGCAGCGATGGAAGGAAGGGAGAGACTGGCAAATCCGAGGGGAAAAAAATGGTCTCTTCCTGAGCGGTCGTGTGGATCCTCTGCAGCTAGCAGACCCTCTCAGACTGACAAATCTTACTGGAAGACAAGCCACCCGACTGGGCCCAGCTTCACTGGTGGTGTGTCGTTTATTACTAATGATTCTAGGATCGTTAGTAATCCCAATAATTAGCAATCCTAGGATTCCTGCAGTCGTCCAGCTGAATTTGGGCAGCCTGGTCAAGTGAATGAATTAGGAAGCAGTGTTCCTTAGTAAACCTGTAGGACAACTGGGCCTACCCCAGAACACCTAAATTAGGAAGACACTTCTCCACTGTCCACCCAAGGAGCGCACCGCTCCCAAAACAGACACCTAGGAGGGAGTGAATACTGCAGATTCTCCGAGAGAAAGATGCTACCATACTAAATATGGTGTCAGGATCGCGCTGCCAGCTGCAAAAACATCTTCCTGTTTAATACCATCTATACTTTTGACATACCAGCTGAGCCCCTGGGTGATTTCAAAGAAGACTGTCATAATTACCTCTTCCTCTTAGTAATACTTTCCCAGAGTGTAGAACCGCAGTCAAAATCATATCCAATCACTTACTGCAATTTACAGCATCTCTTTCAGAAAGGCCCAGACGTTTTCGGCAGATGCAGGAATTAAAAACAAACAAACAAATAAATAAATAGTTTCAAGCAATTATAAAGCCTCTAGACTTAATATTTTTTAAAGATCAACATTAATACATGGTTTACAATCGTTGCATACTGTATACTGACTTTCCTGACTTTCCCCCCCACGGAGTTTTCGAGGTTTTTGCAAATGCCAACACAGAAGGGAAGTGGGTGTTTCACTTCTTACTAATGGCAGCATTTACTAGCCTGGAGATCTCTTCTTATATCCATCTAATAAACTGTTTTGTCAGGAGATAATACAAAATTCCACCTGACACACTTGAAAACCAAGTGCCAGACAGCACACAAGATTTTACACTCGCAGTTCCTCTTAGCTTCAGTAACAGCATCCCTACCTTCAAAGAGGGAGCAAGCCCACAGGTAAAGAGAGCCAAGGCTTGTCAAAGTAGAATAACTTTTAAAACAATCTCTTCAGAATTTTCTGCCTGGTTTTTCTTGCCAGCACAAAGGGCCTGGGAACCACCAGAGCTCCGCTGGACATATCAGAGGTGGGTGGAGTTTTATTTTCAAAATAAGGATTTTTTCCTTTCAAAACGTGCCTCTGAGGGCTGTAAATATTCGCTTATATTTTGAGAAAGGGGCTATACAACAAATTTGAATGATTAACAACCCAAGACATTCTCACATGTTATTTCTCTATTTTCAACATAAATAGGGTGTAAAGGGTGTTTAAAACTTTAATGAATTGAACTATATGAGTAAAGAATGTTAATCATTTTAATTGCCCAGTAGTCTGAAATGAGATTTAACGGTCTGATAATGTATCTTTAAAGGAATACAACCCTGCTCTATAAAAAATCCCTTCCAAGCCAATTCTAATAATTTCTATTTATCTTTTATGACATTAACTGTTATACCAGTCTGCCGACAGACAGCCTTACGCTCACATTTAGTTTAAATGTGGTGCAGTATAGTTTTTCATTATCATTAACGTGCTCCTGGTGGGCAGAGTGCAATGCAGTGGCACTGGTCACACTTCATTGCTTTATCTCATATGACAAAGAGAGATGATGTGCTTCAGTCCAGGCCAGAAGATGAAAGCAAAAGGTGGCCGTGGCAAACTCCCCCTGCTGCCTAGGAACAGCAGAAGGGCCGCATCGTGTGACTTGCTAACAGCACGAAGGGGCAGACAAATAGATTTTCCTCGATATTTATAACCAGCATCATTCTTCCTTTCAGGCCTTTCAGTGCAGGTAGCTGTTTTATATGAAATGAACAATCTTTATAGACGTACCAGAGCCATAACAAGGCTGATTTTCAGCGAGGCTGAGGTATATAACTCTTACAGAATTGTCAGGCTTCTTGCTCAACAAATCAAGCCTAACTTATGATGTTTGCAGTGTAATTTTTATTCCTGTTTGACTAGCCAACTACCCAGTGGTAATAGGATGTTAGAAAAGGGCAGTAGCAATGTTTGTACATGCCATGATTGATAGGCAAACTCTGCATTTTTCATTTATATCTCCTGATTCCAAATCAGTTAAGTTTAGGAAAAATGAAACAAAATGGCAAGAAAAATGCTTGCAGATTGCAGCCCGGCATTCTCGTAGATCTGAGTTCAGCCCACATCTGCTAGGATTGTCTGGAAACATTAAGATATCTAAATGAAAATCAATACTATATGTGCCAGCATTTACTACCAAGAACAAGTATCAAGAGACATCAGCTAATCAGGCTTTCAAGCTTGTACTTGAGCCATAGTCTGAACCCCAGGGGTGTCCTAATTGGCCCAGACTAATCATAGAAGAGTTAAATTTATAACCAGGAAAGACATCTTGTTTTTCTTACCAGTCATCCTTTGGAAACTGAAAGCCTCACCTGTGTGGTAGAGGCTGCATGGTGATATCCACCGGTCATGCGAGAACTGCTTCTCACCTGTCAAAGGTAAAGGAAAAGACTAATTTACTGTCTTCCATAAAAACCAGTCAGGCACATTTAAGCTTTTGGAGGGTATATAGTGCTATCAAACCTCTCACATGAACTGCATATTTTCTCAACCTACAAGCCCTGCATTTAACCCTCCCGTGCTAGAAGACAGAAGGTTTGGTTTCTATTTTAGAGGCAAAAGACCCTCTACGTCCTGTGATCTCCTAGCCTCATTTTTTCTGCCCGCTACATAAACAGACTTCCAAATACAATGCGGTGCTGGCACTTTTCTTTCACTTTTTTTTTTTTTTTAATTTCAGATGTGCACAGAAACTAACACACAGTAGTCCAGTTCCTAAGGGACAGGAGGAGATTCGCATCTACCAGAAGTTTAATAACCTGATTTAGATGCTTCGCGTCCCGTATGTTCGATGTATATTTAACATGTACCTCTTAAAGCCAAACAAAAAGCTGTGGGATATTGCATACCTATTATCTACAGATATCCATACATAGTATTATTTTTCCTATACTAAGCCAAAATTCCTTATTCTAAAATAAAAGTGTGCACAATATCTCTCAGAAGACTGTTAAATCACACCGTTAAAAATTACACTGCATCAGAGGATTCGGTTCCTAATATTTGTACTTGGGATGCCAAATGTGAGCAGACTTTATACTATTTTCAACAAATTAAACACAAATATGTAAAATGTTTATGAAACTCAGTCTTCTATTTTGAGCCTATGTTGAGTAACTTAATAATTCTGCACGGATTTCTTTACACAGAACAAAATAAAACGACGAATTAAGCCTAGAAATGAAACATCTAATGTTTTCCAGTTTTCTTCAAAAGCACATGTAAACAACCCTGGAGATTCACATCTACCAGAAGCTTAATAACCTGATTTAGATTCTTTGTGTCCCATATGTTAGATGTATTTTTAATGTGTACCTCTTAAAGCAAAACAAAAAAGTTGTCAGATATTGTATTCTCTTCACCCCGCCGTTAAGGGTTTCCTAGACAGTGCTGGCATGAAAACATCATGGTACCTTGTGATCAATGAAAGCTTGCTTCTCACATGGCATGATGTTTCCTTTGGATTCTCATCTCCCACTAGTGCCTGCTGTGAAATTTTGTCAGTTCTTTTACCTTTACGGAGCTCTCTTGTCCTCCAGGTTTTAAGCTCCTGTGTTACCTTCTTGAATCAGTCTTCCCAGTCGTCTTTGCTGCTTCACCTCCCACTTCTGATGGAACAAGAAGGCTATCTTCATCTTCCCTTTCAGAACCTTTGGCTAACTGCTCTCTCACACCATATAGCACAGAACAAGGTAATGAACAAAATAAAGCTGATAGTGAATTTCAGCAAAATCCACACAAATCCACTGAGAGGCAGAAAGGCAAGTAGAAGTCTCTCCAAAAGAATTCCATTATGTGACTTTCTATTTCTAGCCTAGATACTACATATGCCAGTCAGAAGGAAGGTGACAAAAGTATCCTTAACATCAACACACAGAATTAGGTCCAAAGATACCTTCTTCCTTGACTGTACCTCTATTTTTTCTTTTTTTTTTTTCCTTTTTCCACTCCACTTTAACAATGATTTAAATACTACTCAAAAGAATTAATACTACTTTGTATCTGCAGAACCCTTTTGGTACAAACTCTTGATTTCTCTTTATCCAAAACAAGGCTTTGGGCTTCTCTACCCTTACTTCTCAAACACGTAGGAAAAAGGCAACAGTTCTCACACCAACAGAATTTTCCTTTTGTACACAATAAGAGATCTTACAACTATGTTTTCTGGCTCTGACCAACATCCTTCAATAAATCCTTCTGCAGTGCTTTAGGAGACTATAATTTCAAGCTGTCCATTCTGCTTCTCTACCAGAGGTTGTTGCACTTGGGGCAAAAGAAAAATTTCTTCTGCAGCTGCCCCACTTCATTACCAGTGGAGGATTTTTACTTTTAAATGAATGTGTTTGTGAACCAAAAGCAATTTAATTGCAGTAATATTTTCCCGTCTGCTGCTCTTGTCAGAACATCAGTGGCTTCTGGCAAAGAGGAGCTATGAAAGAAAGAGATTTCAGCACCAGGAATACATTGCAAAAACATCCTACCTCCAGTGAATTGCAGCTAAAATGCTGGTCCAAATGAAATCAACAATGAAAGCCAAACTGACTTCGGTGGAATTAGGATGTTATTCCACATACTTCATGGTATTACTGATTTGAGCCCTCATGTAAAAGGTAGGTGTGAAGAACCACCTACACATCCAAGCTGAACCGAGCAGAACCTCTGCTCCATGTCACCTGTAGACAGAGAGATACAAATAAACACCAAATCAGCTTTTTAGAGGGGACAAAAAGCAAGACCAAATACCTCTGAATACTTACAGCATTACAATAAGGCAAAAAAAGTTAATTAGCAACTATGTTTGTTCAAGGGGCTGTTTTCCCCTGCAGCTTTCTTGGGCTAACTAGTAAAGCCATCGGGTCCAGTTTGATGCTAAGGAGCAGACCATGATGTCTCAAAGGCAAAGAGGACTACACCCTTTCCAGCAGCCTCTCTAACTCTCTAGAGGGCAATAAGCCCCAGGAGATGGAGGTCTGTTGTAAAAGAGGAGCCCTGTACCAACCCTGCTGGAAGAAAAGCCTTCCACACCTCGTAAAGAAGGGTATAGGAGTCCTCTGCAAGGCCCAAGTCACCTTAAACTCTCATTGAAGAGATGATTGATTCGGCTCTATTTTGCTTCTTCCAGCAAAACATTGCAGGGTCTTTTCTCTGCTACTTGCCTCCAAGTTTGCTGTGTGTGTTTGCCAAACCCTGCAGTTGTTGGGGGAAGGTGAACTCCCCCTGACTGTGCACACCCACTTGCCTTGTGATGCAAATCCTCCTTTTCACTGGCAATACAAACCCCAAAACCACCTATAATTCCACTTATTTCCATACAATACCGACTGAAACAACTTCAACCTTGTGCCAAATTAACAATCTTTTCTTGGCAATTTCACACCAGGATTCTATGCCAACTTCTGTTTAACAACCAACATTATTAACAGAGAAAATACGAAGTTGGGGTGGTTTTTTTTGTCTTTGTTTCTGATTTGATTTGCCTACTTGAATTTTATGGTGCAGTGAATTTTCCCCTATATGTAGGTACCTAAAGACCTAGCAAAGGCACAACGGATGTATTGTTTCCATAGGAAATGCTAATGCACTCCAGTGCTAGACAGTTTAGAGTTGGGGGTTGTTTCTTGTTTGTTGTGGGTCTGATTGGTTGGTTTTTGTGGGTTGTTGGGTTGAGGTTTTTTTGGGGGTGGGGGGTGTGTGTTTGTTTTGATTTTGTTTGGTTGATTTGGTGTTTTTTGTTTTGTTTTCTTTTCTTTTCATATATATATATATATATTTAAATCAATATTCAAAATAGAGCTTCAAGGCAGAAGCTTCAGAGCATCCTCCAGACTGCACAACCATGCACTCCAAAAGCTGGATTTGCTGGGAAGGTCTCGCCTTCTAGTGCCACTCAGGAAGCAGAAATGAATTAGAAATGAGATTTAAACTAGCCAACAGATTATTCCCCTGGCACAGGAAACACACTGCTGCCAACATGCCAGCTCTCCTACTGCCACCCACCATCTCAGCATATGGGGTGTGTCAGGAGTGAGAAGGCAGTAGAACAGTGCAGCCCTGTATTTCTTCTCCTATCTCCTAACTATCCTCATTATTTCAAGAGAATATTTTGTGCAGTGTACAACCAAAACCAACATTTAGGGAAAAAAAATATTGTTTGGGCTGCTCGTGGTACAACCAAATCACAAACGACCTGTCACTTTCTGCTTATCCGTTTCTTTCTCTAGCTTTTCCTCCAGTGCTGTTGCTACTTGGTTCAACTGCTTCTCACATTGATCCCTTTTCTTCTTGTTTGTGCTCAAGCAGAATCCTTAAACATCCTGTATACGTTTTGAGGTTTCTGGAGTTGAACAGACGGGTGGTTTCTTTGGAATTAAAGAATGATTTGGGCATAGAATCATAGAATGGTATGGCTTGAAAGGGACCTCTGTAGATCATCGAGTCCAACCCCCCTGCCAGAGCAGGGTCACCCAGGGCAGCCCACACAGGAACAGAGCCAGGGGGGGCTGGAAAGTCTCTGGAGAAGGAGACTCCACAACCTCTCTGGGCAGCCTGGGCCAGTGCTCTGATTGCAAAGGATCTCTGCAGAATTACAGCTTTCTTTTATCTACAGATTCACCTGATGGTTGGTTTTTTTTGGTTTTTCCTCTATTTTACTCCGTAACGATGGCTAAAACTTCTACAGTAACACAAAGACCCAAGAGATCTCCAAACACCTGCAGACCAGCATGGGGACACACGAGGAGACGGGACGGGGAAGGGACTATGACCACTCCAGAGTGGGAGCATCCTGCCCAGTGCAGAACCAGGAGATGCCAAGGAGGAAACCAGAGCCTGGAAGTAAATTTACACTCTTCCCAGCTCTCTAAACATACCTGACAGAACTGTGCAAACCTGTGTGTCAAAATCTACAACAGGTTTGTCAATGGCCTTTTTACAAAGCTACATGCAAATGGTTTCTTTTGATACTTACACTAAAGAATGTCTTTACCAAAACCCCTTACTACATTAATGTTCCTAAACTGTTTTATTTCATCCCACAATTTAGATTAGGCCACTTAAGTTCTTCATCTTCTTTTACGATTCCAAATAACAAAAGAAAGGTCCAAAATGAGACTGGGATTAGAAATGCTTTCTTCCAACAAACACGTTTCTCCTTCCCTTCCTAATTAAAAGAAATAGATGTTTCATCATGTCCACAGCAGGTAAGTTCCATTCCAGAAAAAACACATTCTTTACCCCAAATCCCAAGGTGAAACAGAGTGAGTTTAATATTTTAATGTGAAATTTTATTTACCTGGGGTTTTTTTTTCCATTTGCCTCTTGTTTGCTTGCTCCGAAGAGGCAGCTTTTGGTGTGTTTGTTCTGGTTTTTACCTAAATTCTTACTGGGGACTCCTCTGCTTTAGTTCCATGACAGCAAGAGGCTGGGTCCATGGTTAGGTGATTACTGTATCTCTGCAGTTCAGTATCTGCAGGGTGTCTGAATGCCACTCGAACTACTTAAACCCAGTAAAGAGATTACAGCTCACACTAACTGGATTTTCACAGCTCCGTATCATTCAGTTTGGATTCCTCATGCACAGATTAAGAGAGGCCATTAAAACAATAGTCAGCTGCTCTCAAAGTGCAAGGTGTCTTGGTAAAAAAGAGGAGGAAAAAAAGAAATAAAAATAAAGAACTACATGTTTACATTCGTTGCGTGTGTGTGTTTGTACACGCAGGCAAATGAAACACTCCTTCCAAAAGAATACTCTGCATTTAAGGAATTATTCCATTTCAAAACCCAAGATAATGCAAATTATATAGTTATGAAAAGGACAATCATGGTGGTTGGCAGTTTTAAGGACCGGAGAGTTTTGAAAATTTTAAACAGCTTAAAAGAATGTGTGTCTTTGAAGATACTGCCTTCAAATGCCTTCCAAAAACCTATTTCTGTAAATACGGAGAAAAATAATTCCCTCAACATAGTGGATGAATTTAGCAGGGAAGCTAATGTAACGAGCATCTCTGACAGCCTGAGCTACAGAACCTGAACACAACGGTGGTATTTTTGTACTTGGTACAAAAAGTACTTAGCAAAGGAAAACAAAGTGGTTTCTCTGGGGGTATAAGGGAAAAAAAACCCTGTATTTTCTAGATTGGGACATCTCCTGTCCAGTTGTGCTCCACAGCTTACCCACGTGTCCTGTCTTCACCGGGCTCCAACAGCCTCCTGGTACTGAAAGGCAAAGAAATTGTACCATATGCTGCTGTCTCAATGTCACGGCCCATTAAATAAAGGGCCGTCCTTTTCAGTCGTAAAAGGGCATTTTTAGCACACACACACACAAAGTAAAAAAAAAAAAGCAAAACCAAGGCCAACACAACTCGGACCACTATAGCAACAAATCGGGGTCAAAGGCAAGTGACCCTGGAGCTACTCTGGGCATATGGATGTCTCTGGCCCTTCCACGGGGACTCTGACTCCGCTTCCCATTACCCTCTGGCTGACTTACTGGAGAAGAAATTGTCCTCGTTTGGCCTTTCAGTCGCTTCCTTCTGCTTTCCAACACCTGAACGTTTTCTGCCAGCAAAGTTCATCAACTCATTTTTTTCTAGCATCCTTACAAAGCTCGCAGGCACCATCAGCACCCTGCGTCCCGGCCGCTCTCATCGATCTGTCTCTGGAGTCGAAACAACTCCGTTCCTTTTCCATCAGAAAAGAACACCACAGAAAGGGCAAGTTATTAAATCTAGCTGCATACAACACACCCCAGGGCATCGCCACGAGTACAAGGCGACTTCTTTAGTTGCCGATGTATTTGGATCGTGCCTGCGGTAACGTGAGGTACCTACAACCAGCAGGTACCAGGCTATAAGCATTTTGCTGTATGTAGTAACTGCTAAACCCCTCTGTAGTGCATGACCTTTAGGATAGCAACACTTAGTCACCTGTAAACCTATGAGCCAGGACTAAATGTGGGCTATCTAGACATTTCTAGATCAGAATTCTATTAAGAGAATTTCTGAGGCAACGGCAAGAGGAACTGGTCTCAAGTTTGACAACAGAGACTCTGTGGGTAAGAGTTTATGTTGATATGCACAGAGCTATTAAAAAAAAAATTAGTGCATTAGTCTCTACTATTAAGCCAGCATTTGATTTACAAACACCAGCTATTCCTTCGTTACGGGACCACAATAAAACTGCTGTTAAAACCAAGTGGAATCAAAACCAAGCAAACAAAAAAATATTCAGGTGCTCTGCCAAAGTTTCTCAGAACAAACAGCAATCTTACGGTCTATTTACTCGCTTCTTAAAAGCCCAGTGCTTCCCAGTTCTTCAGCACAAGGCCCAACCACGCCGTGCTGGAGGTACCTTGCCTCCCAATCAAACATTTCCCCTTCGCCACCGGTGAAAGGCAACAAGATCTCTTTACAACGTCTCGTCTTTTTCAATAAATTTTGCATGAAAACATGTTACCCAAGCACAAAGTTGCCTGCTGTCGCGTTGGAAGGGTGATAAATGTTTAATGAAAACAACACCACACAGCTTGGTGTCAGACAACAGCTATCACACAGGCCCGCTTTGATCTGAACAGACACTTAAAAGGAGTTCTGAGTGCGCTTTGCACCACAGAACTCTATAACCTATATGCAAATAGGAGAAAATTACCATAAATTACTTCCTACCGCAGAGCGGGGAAAGAGGTGAGGGGAAAAAAAAAATTATCTATGACAAGCTCTGGGAGTGGCTGACTGCTGTCAACTCAGGAAAGTCCAGCATTCCCATTTTCCTTCTAACGTGTTCCGGCAAGCACTGGGAAGCTCATCAGCGGGCGCTCGTCGTCCACGTCCCGTCCGCAGAACCGGCTGGGCCACGGCCAGGGCTGAGCCCTGAAACCCAGGCTCTGCAGGTGCCTTGGGTAAAGTTCTCTCAACCAGGTCCCCTGGACAGCAGGACCTCAGCAAATACGTAAAGACTGAGAATTACGACAATGGGTGATGGGTTTAAACTGGAAGAGGGAGGTTCAGACTGGGGAGAAGGGAGAAATTGTTGGTGCTGAGGGTGGTGAGAGCCTGTCCCAGGCTGCCCCGAGAGGTGGTGGCTGCCCCATCCCTGGCACCATTGCAGGGGAGGTTGGCCGGGGCTCTGAGCACCCTGCTCTAGCTGCAGATGGCCCTGCTCCCTGCAGGGGGGTTGGACTGGGTGACCTTGAAAGGTCCCTCCAACCCAAACCCTTCCATAGCATTAGAAGTAAAAATTAAGACTATTATTTGAAAAAAACAAACTCTTCAGCTCCATAATATCTGTCCGAGTATTTAAGAAGCTGTGAAACCACTAAGGCACAAATGTATTGATAGCCTTATTAAGCATCAGAAATTAAAACGCTGGTCGGCTTTGATTAATGGCACAACACTTCTTTTCTCATAACCACCAAGAAGCTGCTCTTAATTTATTCCATTAAAAGTCGTCAAAACCACTTTAAAAAGTAATCCAAAATCCTGCCGCTAAGAAAGCCAGGGTGAAACCCATAAATCTAGTAGAAGTTATTTAAAGCTAACAAGTTTTTAGTGGGTTGCCCCCCCCCCCCCAACTCAACAATGAACAACGATCCTGATGAAAAGCACATCTCAGAGAGCCAGAACTCGCCTCTTTTTAAGCCAGTCGAGACTTTAAACATCAGAATTCAACAGCGCGCTCGTACAGGTCAATGAAAACACGTATGCAAGTTGGTTTAAAACAAGCGAATTAGAAAAAGCATAAATAAAAGATGAACGTGATGCCTTGATTAGAAGACAAAAAAAAACTAGTGGAAACATGTTGCAGTGGTATAATTACACGTTTAAGTAAATCTGTAGGATAAAACACATCACTTTGGAAGACTTGGGACACCTGAAGATCACCAGCATGCAGAAATTGCTGGTCTAAAGGTGGAGTTTTTTTTAGCAGGAAGAACCCCACTAGTGCCTGAGCTTTCCCAGCAGCCTTCAAACCATGCTTTGCACTCCTCGGGTCCAACACGTGGAACGGGACAGAAGTTGTGTGACACGGGGACCCCACTGCACACCCCCATCCACGGCCAAAAACCACCCTCACCCTTCCCTGGGCACGACGTGGCCATTTGAACCAAGCCTGGAGGTATCTGATGACAGGTTTCACTCTGATCTACCCCCGAAGGCACGTTTTAACAGAACTCCATGTCGGTATTGTTAGAAATACTAAAAATGTAAGTATTGCCCAGATTTAATAGCACCATGTTAGGAACACGGTAGGCTGATACCTTTAAAGTATTACAGAAACTCTCTCGTGTAAATAGGACAACCCCCCGGTGCTAAGGTGCTTGTCAAAGGAGCCACCTCACCACGTTTAGAAAAAAACACCTCCCAATCTCGAGTGCATTTTGCAAAGATCACTAAATGTCCAAGGCTCGGGATAGAGTCCAGCTCAGACCAGATTAGCAATTGGTATACTACCCAAAGAACAAAACTTTCAACCCGGCCAAGCTTGGAAGCAGAAGAAGGGTTGCTCTGTTTCATTACAAGCAAATAATCATAGAACTGTCTTGGTTGGAAGAGACCTTTAAGCTTCTTGAGTCCAGCTGCACTGCCAGGGCACCACTGACCCCTGTCCCTCAGCACCACAGCTTGGAAACCCCTCCAGGGGTCACGGGGACTCCACCCCTGCCCTGGACAACCCTTTTGAGGAGGAAATGTAGGAAGGGACAAAAACTGGATTACTACGGAAGAATTTTTAGTCTTGAAATGTCTCAAGAGGTTTACCGTGAAGACAAGATCTACCTTGAAAGATCCTAAAGTTGCCCTGATGAACAAACCAAGCACAAACCTTTCCCCCTCACACCTTGCAGACGAGCACAAGCCAAGCGCAGAAAAGAAAATCATCATTAAAATTTATGAACCACAAATGAACAAAATCATTTGCTCCTTAATTAATGCAAAAAAACCCCAAACCCTCAACATTTTGATTCTTCACTTTAGAAGAAAAGTCAAGTCCAAAATGCAGAATTAGTTCTATCAGACAACCTGGAGTGCTGGAAAAGTGAACTACCTTCTTTCACGCAAAGTTAAACGATGAAGTCAACCAGCACCTCGTAATTTATACTCAACCTTCTCACAATTTGGCTTTAGGATAATCTTTATTATAGCTTTACAGTAGCTATTTTCAAGAAATACATTCCAAACAGACACAAATTTCAACTGAACACTAGATCTGGGCCTTGATGTGCCTGCAAGGATCTACTCCAAACACAGAGGTCAGAGAACTGTTTCTTCTGCTACCCACCTCCTGCTGTTGAGTTTCTAGAAAGACTCTGTAGAATTTTACTTTGTGCCAATCTAGCAATCCACTCACTTGGAGAGTCATCATCAAATTCCTCTCAGCACTTCACATCCAAACGTACACTTGACATAATTTTGTGTGTTCATTTAGACATATTTCAGAGAAAAAAAAAAAGTGAACCAGTTGAAAAACCACCATCATCACTGTGCTGGCTGCAGCAGAATAATCCCAGAGGAAGTATAAAATACTTATTGTCATGTCCAAAATGGATCTAACTTCAAAGAAAAAAAAACCCAACGCATTTTGAGGAGACATCACCCATCTCTGTTTCCTGCCTCTCAGATGAAGACAGCTGATGGAGCAAATCATTTCAGTGCTTCCTGCTCTACTCCAGCATTAAGTCGATTGGGTGAGCAGTGAAGTTCCAGCCAAGGCAGCAGAGAATCTGCTGAGAGACTCTGCTGCAGAGACAGGCTATATTAAGAGTTACAATTCCAACCATACCCACAAAAGGGCCTCTGACACTACTACAAGACAAAATTCCTAAATTATAACATATATCCTCAAAAAAACATCAGCTAAACCAACTTGCTACCTTCTGCTGACCACAGCTAACTACAAAAGGCCTCAGTTCCTGGAAAACAAAAAAATTTCTCTTGATGCTTTCCTCAGAAATGAGCATCAGGGCAGAACAAATAACCCACCTGTCAGGAAGCTGTAAAGAGCCAAGTCTCCCCTCAGCCTCCTTCTCTCCAGGCTCAACAAGCCCAGGTCCCTCAGCTGCTCCTCACCACCCTTGTGCTCCA
>WTSP01026231.1:83990-94508 GCA_025331215.1 Actenoides lindsayi
CAGAGAAGGAGACTCCACAACCTCTCTGGGCAGCCTGGGCCAGGCTCTGTCACCCTCACAGTGAAGAAGTTCCTCCTCACGTTGAGGTGGAACCTTCTCTGCTCCAGTTTATACCCTTTGTTCCTTGTCCTATTGCTGGGCACTACAGAAAAGAGTCTGGTCCCTTCCATTTGACACCCACCCCTCAGACATTTATAGCCATTAATAAGACCCCCTCACACAACGATAGTCGTGATGTACCTACAACACGCAGCTCTACAGTAAGGGCACCATCCAACACACCAGGATTTCCTTTTAGTGAACCACTCCTCTTAGAAATGTTTTCAGAGGGCTCTCAAGCAACATTCCACACTGCATTTGGAAACAGGGGAGGGAAGAGAGCATTTCCACAGCGTGGATTCAGTCGGGCGGAGGACGCGAATTGTGCAATCCCAATCAATCAGCGTGGTCCCACGTGGCAGAAGCAACAGGGGAATAGTGTTACGAGCAGTGCTGCATGTTGACCTAAGCAAGAGCTTATGGAGAAATGATGTCCTCTTAAACAGACTCCTGGAGAGATGTTCTGCATTTCCCCTGACAAATTGTAAGTGCCCTGACTGGAACATTCCTAACAAAACAGGGCTGATTTAGCAATGCACAAACTGCCCATTATCCTACTGCATAAAAAGGCCATTTAAAGCAAAGCCTTAGGACACTGGCCCGTTGGAAACAGTACATCTGAAAAATTACCCCCATCTTGTGCCACCAAAGCTGTTAACTACCCTAGGGAATGTAACTCATTTACAATACAGACAAATGTTAACTTTAATGAGTTTAAAACCTGCCATTTTTCTTGCATGACTTTGATAACACTTGAAATCCGAAGCAAATTCTTTGGCTATTTTTTCCACCTGGAACACCATCGAACTGACATTGCCAATGCATTTATTTTTCAGCTGCCCTTGTCTTCCCCTCACACAAGTCATAATGCTACATAAAAGTGCAATTAAAAAGCATATCCACTCCAAAACAATGCTGGAAAAGGTAAACAGTCTATTATAATAAACTGTTCCTGTCCAAAAACTTTGCATGCCCAGATTACTACTCGTCATTACTATTTGTCATTATCTTCCCAGGAGATGATACTTTAAAAAGTACCTCTAATAAGATCATATTTCTATCTCTGATAAGATACTTTATTAAGTATCTCTAAAAAGACCTACAAATCTATGTGCAAGACAGATTACTTNNNNAAAAATATAGAGTATAAAAGTATTTTAAACAGGTCATGGCTCTTGGGACTGATAAAAACACAATGGGGGTAAAGTCATTTGGAAGTGTTCATAAAAGTTTTCATAAAATGTGATGACTCTCAAGGAGTAATGTTTGGGCATGAAAAATAACTACGAAAGTATGTTTCCTGCAGTGGTAAATACTTGGGTTTTCTATACCTAGCTGACTCTCCCAATCCTTCATTTGTTCTGTTGGTGGGCATTTCTAGCTGTTTGATTCGCCATCTGGGATGGTATTACTATGAGCTGATGCAGCATCTTTGCCTCAGCATCACCCATTCTTTTACAAGGTTCACTGCAAGAAAAGAACACTTACCAGCTTTGGCCATTAAATCCTCATTTTAAACTCTTAGTCTGTGAGTGACATCCATTACCCACAAACTGAAAGGAAACGTTTTGGGCTTTTTTTTTCCAAGCACAGTTTCTTAGACATCAACTCAGATCACCTTAATGAAATAAACATCAAATATTGGATTTTCAAGTACACACGAAGTACTTGGGAGAAATCCAATGCCCTCCCTACTGTATTTTCCCTACCTGTGACCAGCTTGAAAAAACCCATAATTTAAGAACAATTTCTGCATACACAGAAAATAGACCTTCAAGCCTGTAACTCCACTAATTGCAGCCTATCAACACCTATTCAATACAAACACATGCATTTTTGACTGTAGGCAAAATTTTGCCTCAAAAATCCTTACTAAGTACTCAACGATTTTCAATTACTTTGATAAGCCAGGTAACAGATTTGATCACACTGAAAACAAGAAATAAAATGTAGAAATAGAAAAAAAAAGTTTAAAACACCCGCAACTTATTATCTTGTCGACCTTGTACCCAAGAGAGGAGAGGGATTCTCAAAAGTGATTCTGAAAGTGCTCTGTGCACAAACGTGTCAATCGAAAAAATCAAGTGGTGAATACTGCACTGGTCTGAGACTCAGAAAACTGAGATTTCAAAATGAACTAAATGCAAATAATTATAATATCTCAGTTAGGTAATTTATACAGTTCTCAGAGAGAAAGAAAAGCTTAAGTAAATTTAGAAACCAGGGCTTGGTCAAAAGCAGGAGAGGTTTTAGTTTCCAAATCTGCAGTTGCTAACCTGGCTAACAGAAAGGTACACTTCCTAAGCTGTTCTCCTAAACATCTGGTTTCAGGTCCTGCATCTCAACCAGAATGCAAATATTTTAGCAGCAGCACAGTTGCATTCAATTTAAGACTTTAAATTCGTGTCATGTAATACAATCAAAATTTGGAATTCTCAGACAAAAATCTGATGGCCTAATGGATCAGCTTACACCCAGTTAAATGGACATTCTCGGTTTAATATTTTATTTAGCAAGATTTCTGTAATTTAAATACCTTTATATGGGCACGAAGATCACCCAATCTTTATTCCATGAAAAATAACACATTACTGCTTTGAAGAGAACAGATCTAATATTAGCTAGGCAAACATCATTTATTCATTTCCTCCTAAAGAATCGGGAAAAATTCATCCAGAAAAATGACTGTAGAGAGGTATTAAGTTTAACCAACTACAGACTCAGAAGTCAAGAAAGGCAGTTTATGGTGTATATGCACCTTTCATTTTTTCACCCATCTTTGCAGAAATAAAGAACGGGGGGGGGAAGAGTAAGCAATATAAAATATTAATGCTTTGCATTAATCTCTAATTTATTACTAGTCAGCAGATAGCAACTGCATGTCTCATTCCAGCTACAAAGCCTTTTACTCGGTCCACACATTTCTCTGTAAATCCTGGTTTGATTCTGAAAGTGATTTGCTCTACCTATGTGCCCACACAGAAATCAGGTGATTGTTTTCTAGAAAATCAGGTAAAATCATTTTCTAGAAAACCAGGGCAGAATTTTCTAGAAAAAGCCTTGAGGAATGAGACTGGTGGGGAGAATTGTTTTTTCTCTAGTATGTTATCTTTCAGAAGGCAGGAAAGGTAAGGTGAGGATCCTTCGTTACTGGGTGTCAGCTCTGCCTCAAGCTACTTTCTAAAGAAATGGTGATGGAGAAGGACACCAAAAGAAAAGAGGAAGAGCAGTAGCAGCAAGGGATTAGGAGAGGAAAAGCAGAACAAACCATAGATTCGTATCATGGACAAGGCTTCATTACTACAAAGATCTCTCTAAGCATCTCTAGATGCAAGATTGAGCAGACAGAAGGAGGCACAAGCGGTGGGAAGATATCCTAGAGTTGAGTCAAACCCCTTCTAGGTTTCTCCTGGTTTCCCACTGAGGTGGTCATGGCCAACTACAAGGTTTCATTGCCCTTCCCAAGCCACCACACTATACACCACCTCAGATACCTCAACTGTTTTAAAAGAGAAGCTAAATTTTATATCACCAAACTAGTATCAAACTCTAATACAAAGAGAGCCTCTGTATTTTACACCGCGATCTAGACACAAGGCCACATTCTGACACAGACCAGAACCAGGTGAAGTATGTGGGTGCCATGTCCTGCTCTGCTGCCTCTTCATCTGTGGAGCTGCAGAGAGCAGCAGCCCCGACCAGCCCTTGTGCGCAGTTCAAAGGGATGTGATGGCCGTACCGTTCTCGGTGGCCTGGTTCTGTCAGCCACCATGGACCTGAAAGAGATGTTGTGAACCTTATTTCTGCCTCCCCCACCTCTAGGAGATCATGCAAACACCAGTGCTAGTTTCAAATAGTTTTTGCTCTTGGGGATTGTGAGAACAAAGAGGAAAACCAAAGCAATTCTGAGCAAACGCTGGGGAGGCTGCTTGCACTTGATCTTACAGGTACTGCAGTAGCTGCCGAAAGCTTTCTCTTTTCCTGGAAGTTTACAGACGCACAGACTTTGCACAACATTTCTTTTCCAAGTGACAAGAAAGTACATAAAGAGTCGGCACAGCCAAGGCCTGCACTCCTTTGTGGCCAGGCACAGTATCAAGCAACGTGGCTTCAAAATTCCACCAGTTGCCGACAATGACGTTGGTGCAGGCCACTCCCAGACCAATGACGTTGGTGCAGGCCGCTCCCGGACCAACGACGTTGGTGCAGGCCGCTCCCAGACCAACGACGTTGGTGCAGGCCGCTCCCAGATACGCGTCATCTTCTCTGACCACAGGACAAGGCTCAGAGTGATCTCACAGAACCATTTAGGGGTGAATGCACCAGTGCGAAGCTTTTGTGATAAGACCAAGGAGTGAAGCCCAGCACATAGCAGAGAAGCCCAGGAGCCAGACTGCTCAATGCTCAGCTAACCTTTCCTCATTTCCAGACACTTCTCAGGCGTATATGTGTATTTCTTCTATATCTGTGTATCTCTGCAGTGTCACCTGGCTTCCTTAGCCTCTGACCAAACCAGCCAGAGTGTAAAGAATACAACCAGATACTCATGACACGTGTTTCTGGAGACTGAACAGACATGGCAGTTAGTGCAAGCTTAGCTTTTGTTTCTAGAACCCACGTCAGGGGTTTGAAATGGTCCCCAGAACACAACAATGGTGGTTTTCAAATAGAAGTACGTATCCTTTTGGTGTCAGAAAAGATTTTTATGCTTTGTAACAAAACACCGAGACGTCGAAAAGAACTGGAGACTACTGACCGTTAGCCTAGAGATTTATAAAATGCAGGAATAAATACTTCAGGAGATAAGTTTTCTCTTACAAGCGTTGAGGCATTTTTAAATTAACAGGATTTACTGGTTGAAATAGAGCCCTGTATCTGGTATCTTGTTTCATCCAATACTCACTAGTAAAAGCAGGCTAAAAAAGTTAAGATACTCGTTTTGCTGGGGTGAGAGAACAGCTGTTTGATGTTCTGGTTTATAAAGAAGGCCAAAAGAGAAGAGTGTTTGTTGTGGAATTAATTGGCCCAAATTAAGCACATACTGTTTTTCCAGCTCATGGTAGGAATCCACGTGATTTAATAAATATGATAAATAGCTCGTGAGAATAACAAAAGATGATTCTGGGCCACCCCTGTAGTGCACAGACTGTCAGCAGAGTTTGGGTAACTCATTTCAGCAAAGAAAGAAGGGGTAGAATCTGGCAGTGAGAAAAGCTGAAATATTGTCTCAGCTTACAAGAGGATCAGCTAACAACCATTCTGCAAAGATCTCTGCTCTGAAACAGCAACCTGTTCCAAAGGAAGCGTCTTTTACTCCTCAAAGAAAAAAAAAAAACCCAAACCCAAAACAATTGGCTGTCCAATAACAACACATTTTAATTTGTAATATTTAAATTGGTAATGAGGAAGGTGTTTTGTCTGAATTTCCATTTCTTTCAGGGCCTAATTATGAAAGACAGAAAAAAAAAATGTGCCACGCACTCTCTTTCACATCTCATTACATTTATTCAGCTTTATTACTAATTCTTTGTTAATATAATTTTCACCCTGGGAACTACATTTTTTGTCTAGTTACCCTGATACATGAAACCCTTAAAGCAGGAAGTCCTTGATCACCACATCATATTTCTCATGGTATTTTAAAATGACACTCACCATATTGTTAGAAGTAGATTCTATCAGCAGGCTGCTCTCTGGAGGTGTTCTTTCCCTCTCTCTCAGGTGCCTTAAAGAAGTTTTATCTAGCATGGTGGCCTAAAGAGACTGGGACCAGAGAGAGAACTGAAATGCTCACATAGGTGTGCAATCCATCCCTTCCCACCTCAGGTTCTGCTGTGGTACACTGTACATTAGCAGCACGGCACGGCAAATTAAATGACGTGGCAGCGAACTTTCACCCCCGGTCGCTTTAATCCCACCGCTTATTAGAGATGGAGAAGGAGGAAGCATTTACAGCTTCTCATCTACAGTTAGTTTATACAAGTTCAGCAAGCGGGTCCCTGAAGGAGGTAAAGAGGAAAACTGCAGCAAATGTGCATGCACTCAGAATGAAATACCAGCCCAGAGGACAAGCGCTGTAATCCCACCAATGATGTTCCAAGCCCGTGATGGCTACCAGCCGACAATACCCACAGACCTCAATCCATTTTTATTGTATTCAGGCTGCAGTGTTATATTTCCTGCCTCCCCTTAGCACCACACATACAGTGTACTTGAAAACAAAAATCTATAATATTGATCCCGCAATGTCACCACAATTATTCTTTTGAAACAGCCATTGAAAACAAATTACATCTGCACTGCCTTTTCATCCGATTGCTCTGGGTGAGCAATGCTCACTGTAGCCGCTAGCATTTTCAGTGTTAGCACTGTGTCACTAAAGACAGCACAGGAGAAGGAAGGGGGGAAAAAAAAAAAACAGGGAAAGAAAGAGAAAAAAAATTATAAATACCAGGGAAAAAAAGAAAGCATCAGTAACATATTTAAAGGAGGACTAGAGGAAAGGGAAGCCTTCAAATTAGCCAGACCACAAAAAGCACTGTCTAAGCCAGTGCAAGAATTAAGCGTCTTAGTTTTCTGGATGCAAATCAGGATGGTACTGGAACCATAAAGGTAGGCAGCTCTCCTCCGATACCACATAACGTTGGCTTTTTCCTGCCCGGTAAGCCAAATGGAGTTGTTACACTAATTAAATTGACAAAGATTCAAAGAGGATCTCATTTTCAGGTAGTCTATTTAATACCTTGTGATGACAAAAAGTATTATTTGAAGCAACATGATTTTAACCTCATGTAACATAATTCTATTGACAAACTGTAAGACTTTCTTGACAAGGGAGCAAGTGATTAACGTAGAAGTGATGACCACGGAACAAACCCACCCATTCAGATTAAAACGGTGACACAAGCAAGCTCAAAAGAATCTGTCCAGGGGAAGCAGAAGCCTTTTGACACAAATAGCAGGAATATCCAGCCAAGGGAGAGAGGAAGGGAGGAGGAGGAGGGGGAAAAGCCCACTTTCTTTAATTCCAGTTCCCCAATACTTACTAATTTTTATCCGAGTAATGGTTTTGCTCATGAACGTGAATCTTCCTATCAGTGAAACTGTAGCGACCCCCGTAGCATACACAAAGCAGCGTGATTTTATAGAGAAAACCCTTTAAGCAAACAGCTAACTTTCTTGGGCTCATTAATGGTCTGGTTTGGGAAAAGATAGACCTCATCAACAATTAATTTTTTTTGCCACCATGGTGGTTGGCCAAGGGAAAGTGCTTTTGTTAAGCTGTGACCACACAAGTCACAGTGGTGGGTTCCTGCAGCGGGGAAACGATAACTTTGGAGTATTAAGAAAACCAATAGCCTTGTTGACATGAACATGGGAGTCTAACCCCTGAAGCCTCCTGATATGAAGCATTGATTTTTCTGTCTGGGTACAGTTCTAAAGCCATTCATTCTCTATGGTCAGGACTCACAGGGCCAGAGGAGGGGGAAAGAAAAAAAAAAAAAAAAAAAAGTCTGTTCTTTCCACTTTTACCTCCAGGCAAAGTTGAGGAATAAATTCTACATTTTGAGGGATGATTTGTTCAAGCCATGTTTAGTAGAAGCTTATTGCATAAAAAAACATTTTGTTTCCTTGACCCTCGCAACCTGTGACCACTTATTCTTTTGTGCACCTTCTTCACAAGGTAACAGCAGGGGAAAGCGCCTGGAGAAAGCACCCCTGGTTACTTGTTATTCTCCAAATAATATCACCCAGCTTACTTATTATTCCTCAAATAATACTGTCATGTTCACTTGTCATTCCTCAAATACCACTGCCAGCTGACTTGTTATTTCTCAACTGCTTCCATGCCTACTCGTTATTCTGCCTCATGTAATTACTACATCCCTTACTTGTTATTCCTTCTCATATACTACCGCTGGGCTGTACTTGCTTATTGCTCATGTACTACTGATACGCCTCTTTGCTATTTCTTTTTTACCACTTCTTTGACACGTTGTACCTCTTGGAGAAAGGAAATGATATTATCACTCTGTATATTTTTGCAGCCCGTACGCCGACTCCCGGCTTCCTCGGCACTCTCCTGTGGCATTCATTTAGTAGCTTTTGTAAATACACGCTGAAAAACACCCAACCCTCTCGTGGAAGAAACAACAGGTCCACGGTTTGGGAGCAAGAGCAATATGGTCCAGGACTATAAAAAATAAACAAAACAAACACAAACAAACAAAAAACCTGCAAAACCAAAATAATAATAATAACAACAATAATAATAATAATAATAATAATTAAAGCAATGATCAAGAAAATGCCAAGTTTCCCCCCTTCCCCAGGATGCGGTAAGCAACCACACAATGGGATGTTTCCTGCTCTGGTGACAGAATGCTGAGCCAGTTTTTGCTGGTTTTGTCTCTTGTTTTCAAAGAAACAAAGCTACAGCACTAGACAGGAGGTGCCAGTGTGACAGAAGGCTAATGCTTGGACACTGAACTTGCTATCCCTTTCAGCTGGCAACTAAATGATTTTTTTTTTTTTACATTATTTATTTATTTTAATGTAAATAAATATTCAAATGCAATAACACACCCTCATCTCTAAAGGAGACAAAACATCAGCCTCTATAAGCAGGCAAGTGGCTTTACATAGGTGGGTATGTGCACAGATACGCCCCAAACCCATGAAAACAACCACCTCTGGAAAAAAATCTATCTTTATAAACCTCTGATAGAGTACACGCTGTCTACACCAGCATGATAATTTGAACAGCTACGTGTCCACCTCGACACATACACACAGATTAATCCTAAACAATCTCCTGTGTTACTGTTGCAGAAGTCCGCTTATATTCTGCTACAGTGTGAATATCTTTGTATATTTATTATTAAAATACTTACTGTTCCGCCTTTTGAAGTAGATGGACAAATGATTTAGGAGTAGAAATAGACTCGAGACAAAATTAATGCAAATAATGTGTTGATTTTTTTTTTTTTTAGCTTGATTAGCCAAGCCAATGGAAAATTCTAGAAAACGTATACAATTATTTTAACTGTCATAGACTGGCAATTGTAATTGACATGATTTGTACGAGAGGCAGTGTAATAACTGAATATATTAAAAAAAAATCTCATGGCTTGATTACCAGGAGAACATTACTAGTGCCACAATATTATTAACAACACAATTATCATGGCATCCCTAGGACACGCTCTTAGCACTTCAATGCATTAGCGAACCTTTGCTAACGAAGAAAAAATTAAAGTACAGCAAATTTCAAAGCACCAGTTGTACCCAATATCATTAAAAATTTATAAAACTTCCCCTGAACATGACAAGTGTTTGGTTTAAATGAAGATCAGCCCTAAGAAGGAGCAGAAATCTTGTTATTCTTTGTCTCTTTCTCTCCCTCTTTTTCTCTTTCTCCCTTTCTCTCAGACCTCCCCCAACCACCACAACCTCAATCCAGCTGAAATATGTAACCATTACAGAGTGACAGTTTGACACACAATGACCTGTCAGAACATTCATCTCTCAATGTTTTATTTTAGTGAGGAGCCAAACTGCAGAAAAAATAAGCAAGTTGTTTCAAGGCTTGGAATGAGATCAAACATTCCTGGCATCCCCACTTACCAGACCTTTGATTTACAATGGATCTGTCAGAGGCTGATTAGACAGTGTGTGTTTAAAAACCTATAGATGTTCCACAATTGCCCAAGCTCTCCCCTTTCCCTTCGCAGAGAGCACTGCTGCTCTTTGTTTAACCGGGGAGAAGCCGCCAGGTTACGCCGCAGAACCTTACACCTTGCGAGAGGAAAACACCACCAGCAAAACCGCAGGCAGCTGCAATTAAATCTTTTAGGTAGGAGCGCTCTGATTCTCTACTAAAAGCAGGCTGCAGCTCTCCCTGCTCCGTAATATTTCTCAGGCCAATTTCTATTACCTTTTCCTTCCAGACCTAAAGTTATAATAGTCTGCGGAGAAAATATAGCCAGGAACTGCTGCAATCGCCACCTATTTTCAACAGCCTTCGAAGGCAGCGCGCAGCCTAAAAATTGGTCGGACAACAAAAGTGCAGGTGGCTAAAATATTCCCACTGTTAACATTTTTTGCTTGTAATTGCAACTAGGGAATAAAAAAAGTAAAAATAAATAAATAAATAAATAAATAGTAAAAAAAAAAAGAAAAAAGGAAGGGAAAAAGGGGAAAAATTGAAAAAGGGGAAGGAAAAGGGAAAAAGGGAAAAAGGGAAAAAGGGAAAAAGGAAAAAAGGAAAAAAGGAAAAAAGGAAAAAAGGAAAAAAGGAAAAAGGAAAAAGGAAAAAGGAAAAAGGAAAAAAGGAAAAAAGGAAAAAAGGAAAAAAGGAAAAAAGGAAAAAAGGAAAAAAAAAGGAAGAAAAAAGGAAGAAAAAAGGAAGAAAAAAGG
>WTSP01026231.1:96186-129569 GCA_025331215.1 Actenoides lindsayi
AGGAAGAGGGAGAACGAACGAGAGAGGAGGAGATAGAAAAGAAAGAAGAAGGGGACGAAAGAAGAAAGAAAAGGAGGGGGGGGGGGGGAGGGGAAGAGAAAAGAAAAAAAAAAAGGGAGGGAAAAAAAAAGAGAGAGAGGAAAAAACAAAAAAAAAAAAAAGAGGGGGGGGAGGGAAATCATTAGGGTCATCCCACAAGAACCTGAAAAGTGATGCACAGTTCCCATTTCTACTTTTTATTTGAGGGGAAAAAGGGAGCATAAAGAAAAATGTGTACTGGTACTTTAAGGCTGCAGAGAATGTGTGTTATACTTGCTCTTTAGAAAGAAGTAACTATTGAGGGATGCGACGCAGGCATTTCTAGTACACCTCTGCTAGGTCAGAATAACAGAAGCTGTTGTCCCAAAGCAAAAAGTCCTTTGTCTCAGTCAGGGCCACATTTCTAATATTTAATTTTTTTTTTTTTTTTTTTCAAACATGGAATATGATTCCCAGGATTTCTGAGTTTCTGCATGTCCTAGAAACCCCAAACACCCGACCAAAATGGGGATTTCCAGTAGGAGATGCAAAGCATCATAGGCCCCAGGTATGATGAAACTAGAGCTCCATCAAGTTATAGTTACTAAAACCTAGAGGTTATGGTCCAAAAGAAAGCAACTGTAAAATATAGTGGCTTCACATATTTGTGAAGTTCATGTTTCAGCCAACAATGATACGTCAGAGATGAAAATGCATGACCTTTCTTTTGTGTAAGTGAAAGTCATGTTATACGCTACTGAATATCTCTACCATCCTAGAAAGTGGCTATTGGTATTTATCATTCTGCCACCTTTTTTCAGGCTCTCTGAAACGTAGAAAAGAAAAAACTAAAATAATAAAATAATAAAAAAATAAAATAAAATAAAATAAAATAAAATAAAATAAAATAAAATAAAATAAAATAAAAACCACTTTCATCTGAGCAATCAGTGAAACGTTCGAATTGCGTTGATGGGTTAAACGTACAAATGAATCACCATATAGGAATTAGCAGCACCAGAGCCTAAAATGAAGTCCTATACACAAGGTCAGCATGAAACGCACATCACAGGGGTGCCCAAACACCGGGTACAATTTGCCTTGATCTGCTTCGTGTCTCAAACCTACCTGGGTCCCAGTTTTGCACGTGGCAATGGAACACTGAATCGGCAGGAAGAATCGCCTGCTGTCGTACGCCTCTGCAAGGTGCACGTTGTGGACTACATATGTTGAGCATAGAAGACGGCACACCTTAAAGCTGGAAAACCTATAGCTGAACTCTGTGATCGGCCTTAATTTCAGATGCTAACAAACGTGGCAACAAGACAATACCTGCTGTGGTAGAGAGGCACTATCTGTGGGCCTTGGAGCCTGACGTGATAGGACGTTCGGCTAAAAGTGGGAAGTGTCTATCTCAGGGACTTGAGCATCGCCCCTGTGAAGAAAAGCTGAAGGAACTGGGGCTGTATAGTTTTGAGACAAGAAGACTGAGAGGGGACCTTATTAATGGTTATAAATATCTGAGGGGTGGGGGTCAAATGGAAGGGGCCAGGCTCTTTTCTGTAGTGCCCAGCAATAGGACAAGGAACAATGGCTATGAACTTGAGCCTAAAAGGTTCTACCTCAACATGAGGAGGAACTTCTTTCCTGTGAGGGTGATAGAGCCTGGAACAGGCTGCCCAGAGAGGCTGTGGAGTCTCCTTCTCTGGAGACTTTCCTGACCCACCTGGATCTGTTCCTGTGTGGGCTGCCCTGGGTGTCCCTGCTCTGGCAGGGGGGTTGGACTCTATTATCTCCAGAGATCCCTTCCAGCCCCTACCGTTCTATAATTCTATGAATTTTGGGGTCCATTTTTCTAGTCATTAAGCTTAAAATCAGGGAAAAACAGGAAGACCAGAACTTGACTCTTGCACAGGGTTGCCCAAGCATAAATTCAGACTATGGATTAACCTGCTGCCCTCTTTTTAGCCACAAGACCCCTATCAACCTGGATTTTGGTAGGTTGCTTGGAGTAGGTTGATTGCCCGGAGCAAGACTGAGATCCAGTATCAGAAAACAAGAGCTTTGGCAGGTGAGCCTAGAACCTTCTTACGATTCAGTGCGAATTCTACTAGATTTGAAGAGAGTGACAGATGACTTTGGATTATGAGGAAGCACAAACATTTTCACTACAGCAATTCTACACGATCACACTCTGTGCGTGCCTCCCCACACAGTAACTTTTGAATCTGCTGTCCTGTTTCAACAAAGCTGACAGAATGCTGAAAAGTTCAAAGATAATCAAGTTCCTGCACATTTTTTGAGCATGGCATATCCACAGAAAGAAGAGAAATCCTTTTACTGACGTGGGGCACACCTTCAGAATGACCTCATACCTTATCAGATAGTAAAGAATCTGAAGTGTTAATTGACTAAAAGTGCTCCCAAATGGAAAAAGATAGAGGACATGAACCTTCTGGACATGAACATTGAGCAATCACAAAAAATAAATCCCTGGCAAACCAGTCTTCAACAGTTTCAATGGCACTACGTGTAAAATCTACTTACAAGTAACAGACCTCAAAGGGTAGAAGAAAGGAGACTGGAAGAGTCAGTATCCTTGATTCAGTTATTGCAGGGTATGTGACCATTCACACTTTGCATAGTTAACAAAGGCTGTGAAATTAATAAAGTTGCCAGCATTACTCAGCTCCACTGGCATGGATCTCTATTGTATTCCCTCAGCTACCCACGTGTGGCATTCCAGGTGGACTTTCCTTGTTCTCAGACTGGTTGCATCTACAATACGAAAGCATTTCTTCCATGCTAACTTGAATTAGCCTCTCACATGCACATAAATGTATATTTATACCCACAAAAAAAAAAGTCAGTAAAAACCCCCAAATATATATATCTAACTCTGCTGCTGTCAGTGACAGACTCTACAAAAATTAACACTGTCAACTGCTAATTACAACATGCCCACAGATACAGTTATGAAAGTGCAACGAAGTCACAGGCTGGATAATTTCAGAGTTACACCTCTTACCTAGCACAGAATTACAAATTTCAAAGAATTACACCTTTTATCTATTCTATTACATTTGAAAGCTTTTACTTTTGTCTATTAATAGAAATAGAGGAAAGCAAGATCATAGCTAACACCTTCTAAGCCAATGTTAAGGACACCATGTTTGGACTCCCCTTATTGCTCAGAGAACATGTCCTCTTCGTTCTGTCTTTTTAAAATCAATTAAATATAAACAAATTAACTTCCTATGCATGTTGCTTCTGAGTGAATTACTTTTCATTTTTAGAGTGGTTTTCCATCACTACGAACCTTTTCCTTTCCCTTATGCACCAGCAAACATACTGATACAATTTAAAGGTCATGTTCTTTTCAAACTGACAGGGCCCTCCAAAATTTTGACGAGAGTCCCTCCAAGAATCACACCATACAAACGGAAAGGAATTAAGTAAAGCATCACTTGATGTAGGCTCAATCATGTGAACTGATTAGAAAATGTAACCATGGAGAGAGGTGATTCAAAGTGTGACGGACAACCTTTCAAAGAAAGGAGATGTCATGTTGATAATAATAAGCAAGTACCTGACATTGAAGGAGGGGGTGAACATAGAGGGTCAATAAAGATATAATTGCCTTCAGCTACTAAAAAAAGCCCCAAAACCAACAAAACCCCCCACAACCAAATAACCCAGCCAAAACACCAAACCTCTTTTCTAACTTTTCTTTCTTCAAAACCCAAGAGAAATATTTAAAATGATCAGAACATTTCATCTTTGTAGTCCAAGATAACTTTTAACAAAAAAAAAAAAATACTGAAAAATATATTAATAACATCTCAGTTGCTTAGCTTGTTTTTTCACCCAGTAAAAAGGATACCTTAAAGTTCAAAGCCAAATATACTGAGTTTACCTTAAAGGTTATATTGATACGTATCAATCTGCATTAGAAATTAGATGATATTTAAGAAAACAGCACTGGCTTTGGATTGTAATACTCACAGTATTTCAAAGAAATTACGTAAGCAGAGAGTAAATGTGTCCATTTGAAAGATGCCACTTACCAGGAAGATGATCAGTTCTTCTTTATACATTTTCAACAGAACGGGTCTAAATATTTTCAGAAAACACAGTACAAGCTGGATTATGACAAAAAGATCTTCCTGCAAAATAAAAGTGACAGCTACCATGCATTATCAACAACAGATGAATGTGCAGCCCAAAAGAATACCCCACTCTCCACCCCATTTAATCAATAACAGAGCTTAGCTAAACTGAAGAACCAGGTAAAAAGTAATTGAAAAGTATCAGACTCCTGTCCTCTTTTTGACAGTAAACAATATTTAACCTATTTTTTAATTACTTGCTTCTCTCATAGTTCTCTTAACTGCTGCTCTTTCTTTTTTCCATCAGTTGCTAAGATTTATGGCACGCAGAACAGTTCCAGCATGCAAGGAACTATTATGGTAACGATTGGAAAACATTACATCTGAGATCATTTTCATGATAAGACCTGTCTTCTCTTGTCCATATTAAAATGTATATAATATATATGAATAAATGGAATCTTAACTGATTTAGGTACTACATTCTTATTGATGTCAAAGAGGTCAGTGAACACATTCAGTGTTTTAGCCAACCATGTACTGAAGATAACTGTTACTTAAAAAGCAGATGGGGAGCCTGTCTCCTGTAGCACAAATCCGGCCCCAATTTGCACCAGGAAGGGTATCTTAAATAGTTCAGGCAAAATAAATCAGAGATGCAACTCAAGTTCTTACTGGACAAATGCCCATTTCATCAAGAAAGTAATAAACCATGGCACCCATGACAAACTTTGACGCTATTTGCTTGACACAGTGCCTCTTCAAGGCTTGTCCATGTGTTGCAGATTGAAAGCTCCAGGACACAACCAAGGTGACACCGCAGTCATACAATCTACTGCCTGTCTTGGAAAGAAACAAGGTTTTACTGCAATCTAGGTCTTTTGCAATTGCTCCCTGGTCTGCTGGCTAATGAGGTCAGACAGTACTGTCCATTCTAGACATATTCTTTTTAGGGTATCATCTCTCCAAGAGACATTCCATGAGGACATAGCCTTAAATGTGCCATCAAAGTAAATTATACTGATAGAATTTATTAACATTTTTATGAGGCAAAAATCATACTTCTAAAGAAATGCGAAATAAGAGCGGGATTAAATAGCAAATGAATTTCTGAAATGATGTAGAAGTTGTTTACGCTATTGGAAAGCTTTTGTCACACACACGGGCAGAAGCTGAACTTAAGACTTACAGACACCACATATCTCAACCAGACCTCCTTTTTCCAGCAACTGACAACCTGCCCACACAAAGTGAGTGAGCATGCCTTGGCATTCACACACACACATATGAGAGACTGACTTTCCTTCTTTGTTTTCTTTTACTTTCATATCTCTTAAAACAGCCTTTCTATGAGGCAAACCCGAGATGGAGATCTGAGATCATTTGTATCCACAAGTAAATACTGCAAGACACAGATGTAAATCAATGGTTCTGTTGAGGACTCAACGACATTCCTCCCAGCGTGTCCTCAAACTGCATGATGGGTGGAGCTCCAAAATACTCAAGTCATCTTTAATGCGACGCACGCTCTGAAAACAAGTGTCCAGTTGGTTACTGGCCCACCACTGGCCAACTCCGTGCTTAAAGGAGGATAAAGTCACAGCCTGCAGCAGCCACTTCTTCCCTAGGGGAGGTAAGGGGTAAGGTTGGGAAGAAAAGAGATAAGAAAGAGAAAAATAGTAGAGAAAGGACATGGAATTTATAATGTGAACAAATGAAAAGAAAGAAATCACAATCACATACATTAATATTTGGCAGCGGTGTCAGCGAGTCATAATAGGCAAAAGATGTAATAACTTAATGCTCAACCTCAGTTGAGTTGTTGCAGTAGTCACAGGCTACTCAAACATTTCAGTCCAGAACAGTGCCACAGCGTTGAATGTTCTCCCCTGGTTCTCCCCTCTTATTGTAGTTGGCTTGGTTCAGAAGACAGTTTTGATGACCTGAATCTAGATTCCTTTTGGAGAGAAAAAAAAAATAATAAAAAAATTAAAATCAATCAAACAAAACCCTCCAGAGGCTCTGCCACAGATGCATACCAGATGTGCTCCATCTTTCAATAAAGGATGTAAACCAATGACTGTTGTTTCAGTTAGACCTAAATACACATATGATGGGGACGTTTGGTTCCAGGGACCATACTAAAGTAAAAAAATCCCCAAATCTACTTACTGTAGGTATGAGGTCGGATCAACTGATCCATTTTTATGGTGCCTAACTCCTTGCCATTATAGAGAACATTGGGTTTGGACTAGATGATCTTTCAAGGTCCCTTCCAACCCCTAACATCCTGTGGTTCTGTGACTGCCTTCCAAAAATGTAGGTTGAATGACAGAGGCTGAATGATTTCAACCTCTGCCAGAGAAAGATGACAGCCTTTCCACGTTCTTGCTCGAGCATACGCTCTATGACAAAGCCATTTGGAGCATGAGACCCTATTTTCAAATGGCACGTGATATAAGGATTAACTCCTCACAGAAGATTAAATTCTGATGCAAATGGAAGGGGATCTAACCATCCCAGCACTGCCTGATGTTCCTTGCTAAGAGAGAATGGAAAGGGCATAATGCAAAAAGAAGGCCAAGCATTTTAGGGAGAAGACATAAAAGCAAAACCCAGGGGTTGCAAAATCCACATGAACTAAACCCATGACTCAAATTAGAATAATTGAAAGCCATTAAGCTCAGGTCCGTGCAAGTAAAAATTAACTTTATAGAGACTATCATTATAATCTATTGCTTCATCAGGAAAATAGATCACAGTTATATTTTATTATTTTTATCCTCTCTTCCATGTAGCTGCTAGGAGGCACTTACACTGAGAACTGAATCTTTCCAAAGTTGTTAACAAGACACATTCCTTTTGGTTCATGGCTAGTATTATGAGAGTTTCTGTCTTATGTCACTATTTTTGACACATGCTGGAGATAGAACATCTTGGCTCAAAACTACTGGACCATCATTTTAGAAGAAAAGACTTTCTAGACCACAGAAGCAGTCAGATTTACTACTGACAACACAGAGGTAATGATAAGCTACCCTTATATAGCCCAGAGTCTTACATACTGTAAACTCAATTAGCAATTCTTTTATCTTCACCCAAAACAGATATATTGAAAATTGCAGAATGAGGGCTTTTTTTTCATATAGCTCTGACCGCAAGGATAAATACTGCCTTGCTTTAGCAGAATAATTTTTAGCCCTCTCATTTTTCATCCAGTTTGAGTTGTTTGATTCTAAGAGTCCATATTCCAGGCAGCCAGAGCACTCATTTCTGAACAGAACGCAGGCGAACCTGCGTTTGCCGGAGATGAAAGGCGTGAGAGTTGCCCATAATTTTGCCACAAATAAACTTTTCCTTTGGTTTATGCTACATCATGCCCTTTCATTTGAATAGTTTTGATAAAGACCTGTTACTCCCTTTTCTTTCACTATACACAGTGTGGCTACATTAGATAAACACTTTTATATGTACCCGTCAAGGAGAAATATCCCACACAATGAAAAGTAGACCTTGTGAAATAACATTTCACTTATCTGTTCTGTCTTTCTGAACCTTTCCTGAAAGCTGTTAAGTCTCTAATCCCAGCATACAGCCACACATAGGCTTGCTCCAAGAAATCTCTTTTCTCAAAGGCCAGCAAACAAATATAAACATAAAGGTGGGGATGGATTTGACAGTAACAAGCACATTATTTTACTACATTTTTTTTTTTGTTACAGCTAGAGGAGTTATTGTAATAACAGGCAATTCACAAGCACACACAGAATTTGAAGAGGTCTTCAAAACACTGTGGAGAAATATATCAGATAGTCTAAGTCAAAAATATACATCATCTTCATGCATTAGGTTTTTTTACTGGGTCTCAGTGATTTACTAGTACAAAATAAGATACACGGCGGTGCTCAGCTTACAGCACCACAACCAGCATGAGAACATAGGGAGCACTAAAGTTTGCAACTAAGTGCAGGGGTAAAGATCTGAGTTAACAGAGTGTATGGGGTCTGACTGAAATGGAGTTCATTTTTCCCACAGTACCACAACAATGAACTTACCATTTATAACTACATACTCTCAAACTTAGACGTATTTGTGCAATAAATATGGAAATCAAGTAAACGAAAAACCTGTTGGATTTACACACTTGTCAATCGTTTTTCAACAGCAACTATTCCAAAAGAGTGGTTCTAACCTCTGCTAACAGAAATCAACAGGTTGTTTTGGTGACATAAAGTTGACAGTTTATTCCTGTAACTTGAAGTTGTTCATTCATTGCTCTTGTCTGTTGACAGATAAGATTTCTTGAATGTTCTGTAAAACAATAAATACAGTGTAGTTAAATTTTAGGTAGGAAAACATTATGCTTTGTCTTGACAGCACCACAGTTAGGCATAAAGTTATAATGTTCAAATAATCTCTTCTGAGACTCCCTGTCATAAAATATGTATCCTTTCAAAATGTATGTGTATCTGCCATTTGAGTTTTCCTGCAATCAGAAACAGACAGATGCAGAGCTCAATTCTTCATCTACAGATCTGAATTTCTATCTCCATGCTACAAACAGCTACAGCTCTATCTGATAAAATACAAAGTTATGACTTCAGCCTAGGTGAAACCTAGTCCTAACCACAGAATTCTGTTTGTTGGTACGTTTGGTTGGGGGTTTTTTGTTTGTTTGTTGGTAGGTTTGGGGTTTGGTTGGTTTGTTTGGTTGGGGGTTTTGTGGGGTTGTCGTGCATGTGTTTGGGTTGGGTTTTGTGGTTCTTTGTTGGTTGGTCGTTGTTGGTCGGTTGGTTTTGGTTGTGGTTTGTACACAGCAGTGCAGTGTAATGGTTTCAGGAAAACTAAATCCACTGTTCACAGTGGAATCACTTCTTTTAGCCTTACTAACACTAATGGTATTTTAACTAGTGATCTAGGAGTTATTGCCTCAATAATGAAGAAACAGATGCATCCATCACACTTCATGTACATGAAGTAAATCAAGCTCAGTTCCAAAACCTCATACACATATACATCTATTTATTTGGTGCATAAAAGAGGCAAACTATCCATTGTTCCTTGTTTAGCCCCAGAGATTAAAACCTTCACATTCCATAATCAATGCAGTTAATCTCTCCCATCTCCTACATTCTTGAACGCTAATTGTCTAATATCTCTACATTTGGCAGATTTGTCTTGAAATAAAACTGCATATTAAAGAAAGAACTTGTACGATGAGAATACATTCAGTGATGTGGAAGCCATGAGAAAAATGCCAGATGGTTTAGCAAATAATAAGATGTAATATTAAATTTAGACCTTCCATCAAATGTTCTCATGATTCATCCTAAGGTCTCTCTTCAGCTGGGTACTCCTCTCTTATTTTTATTGTTAATGGCTTATCCAAATTCCATCGTACAATCCAGAAGGTCTGCTTTTTTAGCTGCAGAAAATGAACCCCACAAGTTCCCATGCAGACAGAATGCTGTATCAAACTGATCTGCAAAGAAGCAGCCACCCTCAGCAACTACTGCACAAGTACATATTCATTTTATAGCCCATCATTACAACAGATACCTCAATGGCCCCTATTACTGGGGCCTCTTATGTTCTAAAAGCCTTTGTGCTTATAGCAGAGGTTACTGAAACCTCTGCAGACCTGCAAGCAACAGGAACGAGAGGTACTCTCAATCATCACTGCACACCAAAGTGCTCAAAACCACGGTCAGCATTCGATGACAGAACGGCCAACGCACTAGGTCACCAAACGCTACTGGCTGCTGCAGAACGGACAGAATTTCTTGGGTTCAGTTTTGTAGACTGCCTTCTTCCTCTACAATCAGCAGCCCAGAAAGGTGCCCCTGCTAAAGGAAAGCGTTCTTAAATGACAGACAGGGCATCTCTACTTTAAATACTATTGTTTAAATAGAGCTCTAAGCTCAACGAGGGCAGAACCGCACTTGAAGTCACAAGAAGCAAGCTGAAGAGGAACATGTCCTATGACAAAGGAACTTTTTCCACTTGAACTCAAGGGGAGAACAGTCTAAGTACCCTAACCTCTCCTGGGCAGGGAGGAAGGTGAAGTCTTAGGGGGATATTTCTCAAATGGCTAAGGTGTTTTGAGTTGTTCTGAGATCCCTGGGATGCAGAATCCATTAGTGACCAACGGGCAGGCGTGAGGGTTTCTATACTTCCACGGACCAGCACCTGGGTCACGCATGTGAAAGGGAAACTTGCCTGCTGTTGTCTGATAAGGTGGGCTGTTGAACCCCTCTTTTGGGGCTATGGACAGGCACAAATGAGTTGAGCAGCACTAGCTATTAGCTATTCTGTCAGCATCCCTTAACCTCTAGCTCTTTCTCCCAAGACTCATAGCCCACACTCGGCACCAGCAAATGAAAGCAATCAGATTGCCCAAGGCAAAACACGGCCTTCAGAAATCAGATTTTTGCCTGAAGTCTAAACCAAACTCTTAATGATCCAGGTAGTCTGCAAGAATAAAAGGGACTGCTGAAAAACACATGAACTTTTTACGCGTAGAAGTCAGTGGGTTGGTTAGCTAAAAGAGAAAGGACCCAGCTACGTTATCCTCAGGGCTCCTATAATTCATTTCCAAAATCCAGAGCGTCCTACAAGGCAATTTCCTCCCCTCTGCTTAACCAAGACTCCCCTTTAAGATAATATTATTGCTAGCTCAAGGTTCCTTAAACATGTTTTGCTGCCACTAAAATATTACATAGGAAGAGCTACTGCAAAAAACTAGATATTTTAAGTCAGTGCCAAAGGAATCTGGAGTTTGAACAAGAATTAATTCTACATTAGTATAAATAGAAAGAAATAAAGTATTTTTGAAAACTTTAACAAATAAACATTTAATAAATAAATAAATCCTCCCTTCTCCTTCATAAATGTTTGACATCTTTGTGAGAGGCAGTACATCTCTCCCTGAAAGGAAAACTTTCCCACTCTGCTAGAGGAATATTAGGATATCAGGGAGTTATTACCAATTCCTGCTAGTTTCAACAACAACAACAAAATACAAAGGGAATTCTCCCTGCTCAGCATTTAAAAAAACAGGCCAAGGAAAAAGAGCTAAGAAGAAACTTGAAGGGTAGAGAAAATGGCAGTTCTGTATGTCTACTCACTTTACATTTGTTTTTTTACTAATTACTGCCATCCAAAAAGGCTAAGTTTAAATAGAAAATATAGTCTGATTCTTCAGATCCAAACTGTTCAACGATGTTTGAACTTTAATGATCAACATTCCCACTGTAGAACACAAAGACCCAAAAAAAAACCCACCAAAAAAACCCAACCAACTTTCTCATTTTGCAAAAGAGCGTGTAAATCATACACGTTAACCCTTGTACTGCGACCTACAACTGCTAGAATTGCACAGCAGCAGTTATGCAACTCAGACATACTGCTCAGGCAGTATCTTTTTCTGCTAAATCTTCATCTGAAAACGCTGCAATTTCAATTAAAGTAGAATATAAAGCATGTAAAACATAGGTTAATGTCTGAATCTGAAATGCAACGCGTGCCTCGAGGCACTGTGTCATTATTCAGTCTCGCTTCCATTCTGTCTAAATGTGTACTTAACAACAATAAAGGCAGACTCTGCTGGAGAGGTGAAATGCTCACCTCTCCTCTCCCTCTTTGATTTGATCTTTTCCACCTCGGAGTTGGTGAACTGCAAAACTTTTTGGCAAAGTTTATGCAGACTTTGACTTCAGTTTGGAGTGACCTCTAGTCCTTTTAAGTACAACAGCTCTGGAGCTCCTTGAGACATTGATCATGTCTACATCCATGTTTGTACAATACCCACTGTAACAGGGCACTGTCGAAGTCTGGGGACTCTGGGCAATATTGTAACATAAATATTAAATAATAATAAAGTTCTGTCAAGTCAGTGATCTGTGAACTACAGCACGTTCACGTGATAGTACATTATGGCTCAAAGGCAGCCCTTAGCAGCCATCACAGAAAATCTCTACGGTCTAAAAAGTACTTAACCAATGATTTACACAAAAGCCATCAAATTAATAGTAATTACATATATTCAAAATTAGTACATATGCCAAAATTTACATTTGTGCTACAGTTAAGAGACTTCAAGGGCTCGTTTTTTCTTTGTTCCTTCAGTAATTTCCATATCAAACTCTATAAAGGTTCCCAGAAACATACACATACTATGAAAACACTAATCAACCATGTGTTATCAAAACATAAAACTGGAAAATACACTTAGCATTAACAGACAAGTATATTAAGCAATTAGTTTAATATTAAAAAAAAAAAAAGAGAGAGTTTTATATGAAGGTTCTCAAACTAGGGCTAGAATTGAATTTCCATTTCACCCATTCCTACTCAATAACTTCACCATTTTCACCCATACTGTAAGAGTGCACTGGCATTAATGTTCATTTCTGGGGAAAATGAGAGCTGACTTACCTGGAAAATTGGACTTGCACAGAGATGTAACAAATGATAAGGAGAAGAAAAAAATAAAAAGGCAGAGCTAAATACAGAAAACTTGGGGGGGGGGGCGAACCCCCCAAAGTACACTGCAAAATATCAAAACATAACCCAAAAGCTCAATGTGCATTAGCCTTTCATTTGGCAACAATGGCAAGGTTTCCATATTCCAATGGAAGCAAAACCTACTCCAAAACAAGTGAAAAATCATATTCACTAAAATAGTCAAATGTGCCACTATCCTTCTATAAGACTAAGCCAATTATGGTTAAAACCTGCTGTGTTTTTATTTTCATCCTATTTTAGTTAAAAGCAGACAATTTGAACAGCTTTGGAACAGGAGGACACACGCTTCACAGTAAACTAAGCAAGCAATATCCCACTTTTTCCCTGATACAAATTCTAGGGGAAGGCATTAAGCAGTGAGTAATACTCCTTATATGTAAAGATTCTTCCCTTTTTAAATAAATAAATAAATTTAAAAAAAAAAAATCCCTTTTAAAAGACTACATAGTCACCAAAGTGATATGTATAACATTCTGACAGCTATAGGTAAAAAAAACCAACCCCAACTTTACCTGTTTCCAATAGATATTTAACACAGCTACAGTAGAAATCCAGTAAACTAGATATTGAAAAACTCTAGTAACTAATTAAAAGAATAAATTCAGCTCTAATTAGCTTAAAACCTTAGAACTCACCTGAGAGAGGAGAAGAAGGCTAAAGGCAAACTCTTAAAACGAGACACTGAGAACCTAGATTTTACAAAAGAAATACACTAAACACCACACACTTGAAAGAGGGGGGGGAGAAAAAAGTAAATTAAATGTTTTAGATGTTTTATCTGGAGAGGAAGAGAAACAACAGCCTCTCTAAAACATGCTCTGAAGAATGCTCTGAAAAAGAAGTAGATGCTAAAAAGTCTCGTTTCAGTTTCTCTTCTTCCTGTGTTTCTTTCTGCCATCGTTAGGGATCTTTTTTTTTTCCTGCCATCGTTAGGGATCTTTTCTTTTTTTCCCTTATTGCTGAAAATAAAAAAGTTACTTCTGCTGACATTAAAAGCTTGATTTTACCAACTGTTTAACACACTCTAAGGAGAGTGTTAAAAGACGCTGGCACGTTGATGCGAGCCGGACAAAGGTCAGTGATTTGGAGCCTCTTTCAGACAATTTGCCAGGATTTTGGCATTTTGTAAGCACACATAGGACAGCTCTCCAGCAAGCTGACCTTGACAGTGAATTGGATAAATAAACCTTCAATTTACCCCCCTCCAGCTCGAGGCTAGCCCGGCTGATCCCTCTGGAGCCTTCACCTGTCCGTATCGTTCAACTGCCTGCAACTTCCAACTGACGAACATCCACAGCTTTACAGGTCCTGTGACAAACACCATCTAACAGATAAGGCTTCTGAAAAGTCAAAGTCAATAGTGTTTCCATTGAAAATTTAATGCTGCTTCCATCTTTACCCATCATTCTTCCTACTGTTGCATGTATCCCAGGAGGCACTTCAAGCAAAAGCACTACTCCATAACAGGTAATGACGTGGCATTTAATGATACTGTCCAAAGTGATCCAAGCCCATGGAAAGTAATGTGCACTCATGTACCAGATAAGCACGGCTGAATGTACTAGAACAGCAGTATCTTTCACTGCACTGTCACCAGATACAATGTGACATATGCTCTGCCATTGTACCTGGCTTTTCCTTTTACTTCACCATCAGAGGAAAAGAGCATTTTCAGATACAGAGCACCAAAGTGTTAAGGGAATTCAGTAAAAGGTAGGATGGCAACATATCCGTAATTAAGTATTCACAGCCTCTTTAATACTTCAGTGCTCTTGGATTCGCTACTAAAATCTGTGAATTATACCTCATTGAAGAATGTCCTTAATCGACTCTGACATGTTTTATTGGAGGCAGAAAAAATGTTTCAGTATGATAGATAAGGTTAAAAATGTTACTACTCTGATCATTTACTCTAGTGTCTCGCAAAAAAACTCCAAAGCCAAAAACCATTTACATCATTCATCTGATGCAATGGAGAAAAGAAAGCATTATCTGACAGCCCATTTTAGCTGATGGGACAAAGTGCACATTTTCAATTTTCTGTCAAAGTTATGTTGTTTATGTAGATAAGGGGAAAAAAAAAAACCACAAACCAACTGTAACATTTCCACCGCATGCCATCAGGAGCTGAAATTGGAGTTAAACAGCAAAGTACCTCGAGACCATGCAGAGCGTAGCATGACAAACAAACAAAAAGCCCCCCAAAAAAATCGTTTTTATGGTTTCAAACCAAATAACACATTACATGTTTTCTGCTCTAATAGCAGCACAGCGTTTCGAGGCAGCCCCGGAACATCGCAGCAAAGCACAGCGTGACATCTCTATGCATGTGCAAAAAAAAAACAACCCACTTCCCGACGCCGTCGCGTTACCTCGGAGGTTAGCGCAATAAAAAAAGGGAAATATTGTTAAGTAAACATTTTCACTGAGTCGGTCTTGTAGCAATTTTGATACTCTCCAGATAGCAAACGGCTTCTGCTTCCACGACTTGCTGCGAAAGGGCTGAACTGGAATCTCATACATATTCCACGGCTGTTATTAGTTTTATTAGAGTGATCCATGACTACGCAAAGAAAAGAAGTTGTTTAAACTCGGCGGCGGCCGCTTCTCCATGGAAAGACATGACACTGCCAGGACAAGATGGTTATTAAATTATATCCCTCGGGACACAGCACATTACGTTTTCAAATAAATTATCCTATACGTTCAAAGCCTATATGGATGGGCTGAGAGAGAGAGAGATTTTGGGTTATGTTTGGTTTTGTTTGGTTTTGGGGGGTTTTTTTGTTTGGTTTGGTTTGGGTTTGGTTTGGGTTTGGTTTGGTTTTGGGTTTTTTATGCGTGCTCTAAGAGTCCCTGCTTTGCTTTTTAACCACCAAAAACCGCGTCTTCTTTTTGGTCACGCCAGCGAAGCAAAATCACTACAAGCAATTTCATTCACTATGTCATTTACAAGATTAGCATTTCAACACAAATTAGGAAGAAACAGTGTTGCTTATAAAACTAAAGTAATCCCATTTCAGTTCATTTCACTACTCACAGACCTAAAGGTGAGCACACATTTAAGGAACTGGCTCAATTACCTCAAGCTTTGTGGTGCACACCGAAATTACTACGACATCTGTGAGCTGAAACTCAAATGAAAACTTACTAATAATTGGCCAAGACCCTAATTCCACAGTATGGACAAGGCTTTAAATTAGGACCAGATGTTGGATTTTATTCTTTAAACAACAGTTCTAAGGACAGAGAAAGATCCATCTTCCGAGCCTACTTCTGCCTGCAGACAATATGATCCGTCTTAATGAGGTTGCTGAATGCTTTATGAGCAATTCCATCCACTAGTTACTATATTCTGGCACCAAAATTGAAATATTCATTCTAAATCTTGTCATTAGGACAGCATTGCATTCTGCCAAATCTCCACTACCAATGCTTAGATTCCATTGGGACCTAGCATTTCTCTGGAACCAAGAAGGCAACAGAAAGATCTACCTACACATCTTGTAGTATCACCAGCTCGTGAAGTTCCTTGTTCCCATAGACACTGTTTAGGAAAGAGGCACTGGGAAAAAGAATTTTCCATATCCCAGTTACTTCCATGCTACCTGCTGCTGCTTTCAGCTACCTAGATCTCTTGTTTATACGGTTCATCACAACCGTGAAAATCCTACTGAAAAGAACAGTCTTTCCTCCAAGAAACAGGCAGGGGAAATAAAAGACAAAGAGAATGGAGAATTGAGGGTGTATTTCAAAATTCTAAGCAAAAACTATGGCCACTTAGTAGAATGCAAAAAAAAACCAGAAATAAAAACTCCCAGCACAGAAAAATATTAAGCGTAAAACAATTGTTGTAAATGATGGTCATAATATTTAGTAGATGGCTGGACTTGATAATCTTGAAGGTTGTTTCCAACCTCAAGGATACTATGAAAAAACATGTTTGGATGTAACACTAGGGACTGTCAGTCACAAACGTGTGCTGCTGTTACACTGTAATCCATTACCATACACATAACTGCAACCTGGGGAAAATATGAAAAAACACCCATTTGGGAAAACTACGCTTTTCAAAGCATACAGGAAATTGAGGAATAATAAATAAAATTGGAAAAAAATTCCCATTTTTACCTCGTTCTTTTATAACGTGTGTGCTTCAGAAGGGTTATCGTTGCACATGCAAAGAAGGTCTCACCGCACAGCGCTTTTCAGCGCTGAGACTTCTGGCCATGGGACGACATCAGTGACTACAACCAACCATGTGTTCTCCAAAGTAGCAGACAAAGGAAGAGGGCCATGCTCCCTCCTCTTCTCTGGGAAAACCAGCAGAGTTCAAAGTAAGGTGGTATTTCATACAAAACCACAAAACCTTTACCCTACAGTAAAAAGAAGCAAGAACTGGGAGCCCAAGAGTCAAACTTCACAATCTGGAGCTACCTACCAAATGGTATCCAAACGTAGCATAAGGTTACAATTAACCCCAGAATATTTAACTTAAAACTGGTATATGATGAATGAATCTTTACGTATGCCATTTTTCACCACAGAAATTAACATACCATCTCTGCCCATATATCAAAACCATGCACGTAGCAGTTCACTCTTCTATGCCTCAGTTTTCCAAATCCTGCTTTCATCGCTTCGTAAAATTAGGTATTATATTGTTTTTGCTGCATAATAATTGCTTTTCTACATTGTAGGGCTCAGGAGGAGGAAAGGAGAAGGAAAGGAAAGAAAGGAAACGTACATTCCTCGTTATTAATTTTCAAACTGCTTTTCTTTCCTTATTTATTTTCAAGTAATATGTTTTATTTCCCAGGCAGTATGTGTGCCTTGCTCTATGACGTGCGAGGTGCAATTGCTGCCTTAGCTCCGTGTGTGGCTGTGGCCTTAGAAGTCAAGGATAAAAGAAACAAAACATTTCTATTTTTTTTAATTCTGAAGTGAAAAATCCATTTGATTTCTTTTTGTTTATTGCTGCATTACTTAGGTAATTGCTGGAGTTCAGTCAGACTGATGGCAGGGCTCTGGACCCTCTGACTCCAATCCTTTTGCTTTATTTATTAACCTCACTTATTAAAAGTGTCCTGGCTTCTATGATGGGTACTATTCAAGCAAAAGTTAAATCATTTATATTTCCAATCTTAGTCACTGACAGACCAAAACAAAAAAAAACCCAACCCAAACATGCTAAGTATTCACAAAGATGCTCTGAAAAACCACAATCTCAACACAAAACAAAACCAGATTGCCCAAGAAGGTCTTGCAAAGCAAAACAAAACCACAGTAAGAGTGTAAGGGTAAGAGTCAGCCCACGTAGAAAACGTAGCAGCAACACACCTAAAACTGGGTCATGCTTGAGCAAATCACATCCACTTCCATATGACAATTCATTCATCAAAACCTGAGCAAAATTTAGCCTGTCCCTGCTATTTCAAACAGTTTGTGCTACAATTCTTGATAGCTACTGAATTCCGAGCTCTCTGATTATTTGGTGATTCCATCTGAAAGCAGAGGGATGTTTAGCTCTCTGTTTATTATCTCAAATTGTGCTGATGTCCTCTTCTAAAACTCCCAGAATGGCTAACAATGGAATTTTTCATTAAAATATTAGGTTACAAGATAAATTACAAAAGGAAAGGATTTCAATCATCTTTTAACTTTTCATTGATGTCTTAACCTGATGGCCCAGGACAAAACCACAGACACCGACTACTTAAAGAAAGTCACGTGTCCAAACCTTTAACCTTGTCGTAACACTTTTCCATTCTTTTTACCCCTAATATGCAACATATTTGTTTTAATAACCTACTCAGTACCCAGACTCCCTTCAAAGGCACAAAGGAGTTGTGGTTAGAGTCGCATTACAGAAGACAAGATTTCCGGTTGACGTTCCTGGATCTATAAGTACTTTTTATTCTTCGCCTGATTTCCAAGATAACTTCCTCACACAGATGATTCCCACTTGGTAGGGTTAATTTCTGTTTCAATCCTGTCCTGCAGCCGAGGTAAACTCACCCTTGGCACAAAGTGAGGTGCATTCCTATAAGCCATCAGGGATATTGTTAGTGTTTGGTTTGGGGTTTTTCCCCCCAGCTTGTTAGTTTTTGTGCTGGTACTGTTCTGGTAGCCTTCAGCAATATCCTGTTTTGGTGCACAATTTCTATTTGCTTGAGGCCAGAGCAGTATCAGGGTTCTCTGTCATACTCCATTTTTTCTCAGACAGTCTTTGAACTCACTTGGAATAAATGTGGTCTGTTGGCACTGACAATTAAGAATGCTAATCTACACATTGGGAAAAACATGATCTGCCCGGATGGTTGAGGCCAGTAAACTAAATGTTTATTGTGAGAGTCTGAAAGGAAATGGGAGCCTGACGTAAAGGTTTAGTGAGCTCCAGGAAGAAACAGTGGCATGCTTTCTCAAGGTAACACCTTCTCCCTGTTATTTCAGGGCTGACTATCCAGACTGCCAGGAGGCCAACCTAGAAGTTCTTCCATAACTCTTCTGCTTCAAGTGTTCATTATTAATCACGTTCTTGGTTTTGCTTCCGTTCTTTGTTCATGAGCGCCGAATGTCTCTCGTAAAGCAAGCCTCTCAACTGACACTTCCAAACTTCACAGTACCAATATTCTTAACTCCCAAAACTTCACATTTCAGGAAATGCTCATTTCCACTTGCGTTGAGTGGTCCAGCTTTTTTTGTAGTCACCAACCCAGACGTATCTCCTCAGCATCACTACCTCTTCATCAGTTGCCTGCTCTTGTGTGGCTTCTCTTGCTGCCATTTCCCACTTGATTGCCTTCTCTGTGACATATCATACACTACATATTCTGCTAGATTTCATTTTGCTTTGTCTACATTTTAGGATAATCATAAAGAAGCATCAGTTGCTCACTGTCCACTAAGCCTTGGTGGTACCCTCAAATTATATGTATGTTGCCCATAGTCCTTGCACGTGCCTCTGAGAGCGACTTATCTGACAACCTGAAGCCAATGGCATAAAAGATAGGCACAAAACTGTTTCCATTACCATACCAGACAAAAGACTCCTCTGTCTTCCTCAAAATACCACCATGCAGCTCATTGCCTTTAGAAGCATATTGCAACTTTCTAAGAGCACTGGCCTTTGAACTCCAGTTACCATCGTTTCCTCTCACAATAAAAGCAACAGTAGTACTACTTCTGGCTTTACAACACTGGTATAAACCCCGCGCCTTTGTCAATCAAAATGCTGCAACTGAACTTTGAATCTTAGTAGCAAATTTAAGTCTCTTCATAATTATAATATATACCATATATTTATATCATAATTGGATGCACAATTTAAGATAGTTTGAATGTAAGGGTGGGGAACAGTATCACACCGGATGCCAAATTTAGGTGAACAACAAACCTCTTAAAATATTCAGATACAAATGGAATAGAAACAAAGTATTTTTCCTTCCCTGAGCATGAACATTTCCATCTGAAATGCACATATGGAGCATTAGATCCTCCTGTAGGTCCACTCCTAGCATGTCAATCCTTCTGGCAAAAGAAAACTTTGAAGGGGGCTTCACAAGCTTTTCTTGCAAAAGAAAATGGGGAAAATAAGAAGCTATGAAACACGTAAATAACTAAAATCTGTGCACGCTCCTGCAGAACTCTGAAAGTAGTTCTGTTCACCTGATGACTAGAAAGCATCCCAGGACAGTCAGCTCTGTACAAATGTCCAATTTACAGAAGAAATGAGAACTCATCTCCAGATAAGCCTTTAAAAAGACACAGCTGAAGCTCTGTGGTGATACTGCTCTAGGTGACAACTGCTCTGAAATCACTCCTTTTCTCCTGGGAGGGCTATATAAACAGCTACACCATGCTTTTCAGAAGTGACCATGGCTGTGAACGGTGCCTGTGTGGTGCAGAATTTTCACGTTATAACACAGTTATAACACAGCTGCAAACCTGAAAATGCAGAAGTGTATCAAGGGGAAAAGAAAAAGAAAAAAAAAGTGCATTTCAATAAAAATGTAGGAGTTGAAACCACCAGTAATTATTACATCCAAAATATTTTATGTTTATATTAAAAAGGAATTTGACACTTGAGTCATTCAGTGCTAATTTTCTCCTCGGTAACGGCACCCAAATTTCTCTTCAAAATTACATACACTGGGTTACCACAGAATGCTTTTTATTTCACTGCTACAATAACACAGATAATAGTTATCTTAGCACAAAGATAAAGAGATTACTGAATTCTAAACCCTAGCTGGAAACAAATTTCTTACTTTAAACCGCGTCACCCTCACTCCACAGAAAGAGTGATTATAACCACTCAAGGAGGGGGGGAGGAAAGCAAAGCCTTTCATAACTTCACCATTTTTCACAGGCAAGTATAATTATAGTTTTGCATAACCATCTAATGAGAGGAAGTCCTTTCTCACGGTGTTAATAAAGGACCTTGCATAACATGTTAACAAAGCAATGGCACGCTACGTAGGTAATGTCATTGTGTAATTAGCATGCTCATAAGATGACTTAAGATTACAGTTTATCTGAATCTAATAACTGCCTATCAGCCACTTTACCATTCTGTCTTTTTCAATACATCTTTCCTCATGAATGGTTTGAGTACAGAATCACAGAGGGAATAAAACCAGCCCCTAACAGAAGAGGAACAGAAAAAAAACCCGAGTCTGAGAGCAATGAAACGCAGGAACGTTGGCACTTCAGTTTAAAAATAGCTGTTCCACATCCCTAGACACGTGGTCTTGGACATAGTACCACAAACCTCAGTCTTTGCTACCACTTGCCACACTCTACATGGGACAACATTTGAAAAGGCGTGAGAAATGCTACACGAAATTATAATGGCCACTTCATACGTGATAGGAAAGTAGACCTTGGGGAAGTATTGCTGCTTAACTGACTGTTTTCACACAAAACTACCTTCAGTTGGAACAGGCAAATTCACTATGTGGTTGGTATCAAGTACTAGCTGGTTCTCCTCCTCTCCTGTTCTTCTGTACCCATAGGTTCACTTTCAGAAGCAGAAGAGATCTCAGCAGAATCTGGCAGCACAGCTGGACTAGGATGGCCTTCCAGTTCCCAGTTCTGCAACGCAGACCTCGGAAAGCTGTAATAAATAAATAACCAAAGTTAGTGCAAGAGCTTGGCTTGGGACAACATAATGTTGATTCATGTATCTCCATACACAAATTCCCTTTCTATCACTTGTGCTTTATCAGATTCAAGAAAGCAAGCCAAGTGAACGAAAGAGGAGAGGATGACAGAGAGAGGTTAAGTTGTGGCTTGGCATATTCCTTCTAACGTGTACATTTGAAAGCTGGCAGGGTGATAAGTCAGCTTTTTGGGGATCACAACCGTTCAAAAGCCCTAAACAGTCAGCAGGAGAGTGAGGACTTTTATGAAGCCAGAAACTGAGCACAAAGGGAAGCATAAGAAATTACATATTTAAAAAAATTTAAAAAAAATTTAAAAACAATAAAATAAAACAACACATAAAAATAATAATTTTTTAAAAAATGTAAAAATATATCTCCCTGAAGTAGGAACTGTAAAACAAATTAAGACATTTCCAAGTATTTGCTAACCTACTTACAGGCATCATTGCTCCCTTGGGCCTTTGTAGCCTTACACCTTCCTTAACGGACTAGCTGAATAGGTAAATGGGTTATATCAGGCCAGGAAATCAATGTGTATACTGTGTTCTCAGCCACAGATGAGCTTGTCGAAGCCATTTTATTATAGCTCTAGGAGCTGTATTGATCTGACTGTTAACTACTGTGAGGTGGCTAGCAATCCGATGAAGATGCGTCCTGCCGTCCATCCAAATGCTTTCTCCCCTCAATAGTTCTAACAGAGTTAAGTGGTCGCAGATTGAATTAATTTAATGTTTGCTTAATCAAAACTGACTATACTGGAGCCTAAATTCTATTAATTACTAAAGGAATCACACTAATGCTGGAACATGACGTTGGGCTGGGAAGGGCTTTATTTTACTATGATAAGAGGGAATAAGGGTGAACAGGAAGAAGGAGGGGATAAGTCAGGAGATATTTCATAAAAATACCTAATTTTTATTTCACATTCTCCAGAGATAGTTCAGAGTTCTCCTTTTGCCTGAAACGGGATTATTGTGAGTCAGGAGAATTTCCCTGTAGTGCATTATTAAGCACAGCAAGTTAACTACATGCTTGATAACGAGGGAGAAAAAAAGTTGTGACACCACCCAAATTTTTTTCTGCAAGCATAAAAAAATCTTCTATTGACAAGAACCAGATACACCTTTTCTCCTTAATTTCTTATTTCTGTTTAGTCCTAAGGTTTGTATAGTTGATTTTCTTAAAGTCAGAAATACTTTCCACTTCACTTTCTATCAAGAAAAACAAAGCTTCCCCAATTTTCCACACACAACAGCAATGGCCTCCAAGTACAACAAGCATTGTCTGACACTAATGTAACTCAAAGACTCTCAACAGTATTATCTAAGTGTCCACCAATGTATGTGCTGGATGCAGAAGGCTCGTGGCACATTAACCAGGGAAGCACAGAGAAGGTTTCCAGGTAACTTTTCCCTGGGAAAAGCTTAAAACACAAGGATAAGCACAAAGTGCTTTGCTTGATCAGCTGTGCCTTCCAAAATCCATCACACTTTGTATTTTGTAGAGGGTAAATCTCCAGTGTGTGTGATTTAATTATTTATTTTAGTATTTTCTTTTTCCTCCCAAAAGAAGTTATTTCACATAGCACTTTTGGACACTGCACATCCTCGAGTTAATTTTGGTGCTAAATTCTCTGTCTTTGTTTGCAAAATCAGGTGAATTCCCCCCACAGTTGTTTGGGTTTTTTTTAAAGAGCCTAAAGATGAAAGAGTAAGTTTTGTATGGAAGCAAACCGATGTTGATTTGATTAATAAAGCCGTATGCTTACAAAGCACACACTGAGTGTTAAATAACAAACAGTAGCCAACTGCACAGATTAGCTACATATGAAACATATGTCCTGGAACAATGATTTTATTTCAAACATAAGAACAGTCTGTGCTCTTTTTCTCACACACCAATTTACCATTTCAGTTACCCTACAAAATATGTTTCTGATAACCACCCTCATTATGTGAGCAGTTTAGATTCTTCTCTCACAGGTACACAGATCACAGCAAAACAATTATATGAAAGATCTCTTCTCTCTGCCTCTTATGGTCTTCATTATTATTAAGTGAATGGCAGTCTTCACTTCAAGGGTTTCCAAGCTACATTTTAATCTAGGCAGAGTAGCTCCCTATTAATCCAATTAACTGATTCCATAAAAAAAAAAAGAAATCTTACTCCAAGAACCACTGTTCAGTAAGTATGAAGACTGAGTCAAACTCGCTTTGTTACATACCCAGAGCCTATAGAAACTCTTCAGGTGGGAGGAAAAAAAAGGTATTATGAGAGTTGAGCAAATCGAAGCAATGCAACAGCTCAGGGGTGTGGGGAGTAGGGAGGGTGGTAGTGTTAAAACAGGCACAGACTGTATGCTATGAATTTAGAAATTAGGGCTTCCCCTTCTGCTAAAAATCTTTCAGATGACAATGGGAAGAGTTTTTCTGAGAAGTTTTTGGTATAGTTATGACTACTGCATTTTACAGGAATTGAAGGATGAATTCAAAATATATGGATGCTAAACACTGGGTAAAACATCCCAAGAGCTAACTGTATTCACACACAAACAAAAGATAAAGGGATTCAATTTTAAGCCATCTTCTGAAAGGATGCTTTTGGAGTTGTTGAACATTCTTCTGCATGAAATCACTACTACAGTTTGTGAAGCGGAAGAAATAACACAGAGCCACAAATATTAAAACAAAACAAAGAGAACAAACAAATGAACAAAATAACCCCCAAAACCCCACCAAACAATCAACCTGCAAAATGAGACCGCACCATCCAAGAAGAGCTGGGAGCATTAATTTCCTGGAGGATTCTATTCCCTCTTGGAAAAATTCTAGTATACGTATAAAACATCATTTCTTCCCTTAGTATTCTGCCTGTTACTAGGACTGCTGGTATGGACAGCAAGATGGTCCTCCAGAAGCAGGATCCTTTTCAACTTAAAAAGTATTATCTCATCAAGTGTCACAAATGAGGGAGAGGCAAAGCAAGCAAACCCTGTGGATGCTACAGGAATTCTAAGCGATGACTGAAGGAGCTAAAAATGCTAAGCTACATGTTGGGGCCACAGCAAGGGTCCCTACTGTAGCCAACTTCCAGCTCATATTTATTTCATGCAAGTCAAAATTCCCATTTTTACCTCTCAGATAAGGATATGTCTTTTTGCTAAATGATCATTTGCCTTTCAAGTGTAATGCTGAAACCTGCATTTCATGTCAGAGGTGGCTGATCTACACAGGGAGCAGCGATACCCAGCCTAATGAAATCTTGGTTTTACAAGCCGTGCCTTTAGCGCTGCACCGAGATCATTCCGGGTTAAACCACCAATAAAATGAAAAATTCTCATTGCGATTGATTCCGAGATGTCAAAAAGCATTTTACTTTAATCAAACTACCCTACCCTCCACTTCTCAGACGTTTCTAAAGCATAAATTACATCTCGCGTTACAGACAGAAACAAAACGGGCTGCTTTAAACTGTGATCATGGCAAATTGCAGCATTGACATCTCCGAATTAAAACTGCAGCAGAATTCATATTTAGGTTGCTCTAACACTACCTACAGTCATTGGACGTATTATCGGATCAGAGTAATTTTAAGATGAATATAAGATTCTGCCCCATGTATTTCATTAGTGAGGATCAGCTGGATGAAAACCGAGCTCTAGTTTTGAAGTCCACCGACTTGCCAGAGATAACTGCTGCAAGAGTTCAGCGTTTGCGGTGTACCCAGCTCTGAATGACAGCGTTCCCTCCTGCTTCCCAAGAGTGCAGCTTTGTCATCTCCCACCCTCATCCCAACAAAGAAGAATCCAGATGTCTGCAAATTAAAGGAGAGCCGGGTGACGTTCCGCTTTTAATGCTCAGCATACATAAATCACTGTAATAAGAGAAGATTGTTATATTAACCTTTGGCACGCAATTTTCTTTTTCTCGGGAAGAAATAGGAGAAAAAAAAAAGAAAAAAACAACAAATTAGGTGGCAAAATAATCCCATTTTAAAGCAGAACGGTGTAGAGAACTTTTATTCCCTCTCCAGTCACATGATTCCCACTTACCTGGAATTTTATACGTGCCCCAGAAGAAGTTAACAGTATGCACACATACTCCACTGCCCTTGGTATTTTGCTCGAAAGGCAGAAAACATCTTTCCAAATAAATCATCATTTTAGAGGACTAGAAACTAGAAGAAAGGAACCACAACATTCAACCTTTGCCCTACCAAAACTCCATCTTCCAGTTACTGAAATGCTTCAGCTCCCTCCCTCAGTGGGGAAAATGGGATGTTAAATCCTCCCTGTCTTCAGAAAGAATACACACTCTCTGTGGCTGCTCACAACCTCAGCTGCTTCCATGTCCCAATGTGAGGATATTGTCCCAGAGGGGAGCCAGGAGGATTGGGACCTCAGTGGTACCCCAGTAAAGAGTCAATGCATTTCTGAACAGACCTGGTAGCGCTTTAGGTCTCTGGTGTACACAGGGCATAGTGTCTAAGATTAATGCTGAAAATTTACCCTCATACCAAAGACCTCCCATGCTTCCAAAGCAAGTTCTTCTGAAAAGTTTCCATCCTAATAACAACAACAACAACAAAAAAAAATAAAAATAAATGGGTGCTCAAATGAGCTGCTTTATCTTAAGGCCATGCTGTCATGTGAAATGTCATCCCACGCTGGTTCCTGCTGCTGTTCTGCATGAAAACGGGTCTTGTGTAGACATTCCATCTGCCCTATTTCTCACTGGATATACACACACATATATACACATGTATGGATATAGAGAGGAGACAGGGAACAGACGAGAGACAGATTGTTTTGTTGCAAGTTTCATCGCTATCTCACCAACTCTGGTTTTCAAGAACATAATACAGCTGCGTTGGGTGAATAAAAGGGTTGAAGAGTGAGCTTTCAGAGCTTGAAAAATGACATTCACACTAAAATGGTTTCAAAAGGAAGACCCAGGTGGGTTTTGACCATTTCTGCAGTAGACAAGTGGATAATTGGAATACCTACGTGCAATAAAACAGAGAAGTGTAATAATTTGGGGGGTTTTGCATCATTTCAGTACGTTCATATTTCGCATCCCCAAGTACTTTTAAGAGGAAATAAATATTAAAAACAGCCATATAATCTCATCATCACAGCACAGTACAGGTCAAATTAAAGTTATTCTCAACAGCAACCTAATAAACCAGGTAGTTGCTGTATCTTAGTGAATATTCCCTGGTTTGGTTCATCTTAATCCCAGGTTTTTTCTTTTACTATTTCAACTGCCTATCAACCTTCTATTTTTGTCCCTCACGGTCACTTTCCAAGTGCCCTAGTACATACCAACATCCAGACCTAAGTAAACTTACTAAAAATATACTGTCTCATACATTTTCATTTGATTGCAAGACACTTGCTTCAATTTCTAGAGGTGGTGAATGGCAAGTGGAAAAAAAATATACTGACTCATTTGAACTGACCAGTAACAAGACTTCTTTAGAAGATTGGTCAAATCATTTTCAGGAGAAGAGGGAAGCTTACATTCCATTCTTTCATCTAAACTAAATGGTACTAACAATATGGGAGAAGACTGGGTCAAGATTTAGGTTATCATTCCAAAGACTTGAAAATTAAGAAAATGCTAAGATTTTCTGTAATATTTTTTCAAACATGCTGATTTCTACTGAGAATATGGTAAGCTTCAAAATACCTACTAATGTAGCGTGGCAAGCCATAATAAAGAGCAAGCCTCCATGCAAACCTGCACGAGCTGTAGCAGAGATGGTAAATGGATTCAAGCCTGGTACCCAACCAGTTGATAGCTGGAAGAATGGAAAAGGCACCTTCGGGAAAAACCTCTTCAAACTTTTCTCAACAGAAACATCCAGGAATCTTAGTATAATTTCAGCAAACCAGCCACACATTAGCCAGTTTCAGTTTGCAAACAAGGTGCACATTGCTGAGCAAATATGGGCTTTAATAATATCAAGTGCTACTGGGATGCTACATGAATTGGATGCTGAAAGTATTCTGAGCATTCCCATGTAGGAAAGGCTGAAGGGCTGCTGTGTATCACCGAAGCAGCGTTTCTGTTGCATTTCTTATATCAAAGCCCCCAACTCCTACGCGACGTGACCAACTCCAAATGCAAAACGCTTCCCCTAAAGTCAGAGTTCACATCCTTAAAGATACACGACTGCCTGAGCTGTTACTGCAACCAAAGTCTATAAAAATCAGTATCTTTATATAATAATTACCATAGGCCACATAAACCCATAAAGAAACATTCCCTTTTAGGTTTTTACAAATTCCATGACACACAAATTCGATGACAATTATTTCATGAAAGTCAAGGTATATATTTGAGATCCCACTCAACACCAGGAAGTATAGATTTTACAAAAATAGCATAAATCAGGAGTTGAGACTAATATTTCTTGATGGGTGCTTGCCATATGGATGGTAACTTGATAGGCAGCTGCAGTACAACAGCAGTCGGTGATGGTGTGTAAGTTTCCAATTCTGGCTTTCACTTTACATAAAGATAAATGTAAACACATGGGATACATCTGCTAAAATATAATGGACTTATTCTTTCTTCTTACTGCCTCTGTGTTACAGAAGCAGCACGGTTTTATGCATCTCTTCTACATTCTCTCCTGAAATAAAGGTATTTTTTCGAAGTATGCATCGCGGGAACTTTTTCCACAACCTACCTGGAAGGATCACCAACTGACACTGATGTCACTCCCACTGAGTTTTGCTTTCCACGTTACAGTGGTCCTAAGTATCAAATCTGGGTTTACAAAAAGCACTAGATGTTTTTCCCTTTTCTTTCCATTTCCATTCTTGCCTACTTCTGCAGGCTTTCACACAAAAAACACACGTTCACGCGACTGTAGAATACCTCAGAAGAATCAGGGATGCATTCACTTACCCGTGACTGGTTTGGCACACCATTACCTTTCAGCAGGTAAGAAATTTCTACCTACAAAATCATGTTTTCTAACCAGAACAAAAAGTAGTCCTTGAATTCTGAGCCTATAGTCATCAACAGCCTCCCTAACTTGGAGGTTCCCAACATTCATCCCATGGTTTCATCTGCTTTCCTGCAGCTTGAGAAATAAAACAGGCTTCAGTCAAGGAATAATAATGAATCTCAGTAAAAACCAAAAAGCCAACCAACCAAAAAGCCAACCAACCAAAAAGCCAACCAACCAAAAAGCCAACCAACCAAAAAGCCAACCAATCAACCAAACAAGAAAAAAACTCAAACACACAAACCCCAACCAACCAAAAAAACCAAACAAAAAAAACCCCAACAACAAAAACCCAACAGCTCTTCAACTAAGAACTTAGGGTGCTCTGTTATCCTTTCTTTATTGCTCTGGTTAGAAATAACTGCCAAGGTGATCTGCAATTTGCAGTTGCCTGATTTCACAGTTCCGATTCTTGCTAACTCAGAGGAGCTCCTCGGCTACGTACTCGATCCCACGCCCAAGTTCAGTAGATGTCCTGAACTTAAGATTGCAAAAGATTGGTTTTCTAGAACTGCAGACAGAAAATAATACTACTGACAAGATGACAACAGCCCTTGCAACCCCTACCATCAAATGTTTTAGAACATTTGTATCATTTTCAGCACCACGATCGTTCCAAAAAGAAAATGTTTCAGTCCTAAAGGCACCTGACACTAGCTGGAAATACTCTTCCTGGAACATACAATAGAGTCTAGAAGAGTAATTGATTATTTGAAAATATTATTTTTCTTGTCTGCCACTGCATTACATACCACTTCTTTGGAATAAAGTTGGAAATAATTAAGATGAGTGAGAAAGGAATTTTTAGTGATTAATAAGAAAAGGGGAAAGGAAAAATTAAAAAAGGGAAAAAAAATTAAAAAGACCAAAAAAAGAGGAGGGAGAAGAAAGACTACGGCAACATAACCAAAACATCAAGCTTCATTACCTGTGGTCATGCTTCTCAGTGCCTTCAAGTTCACTACAAGGCAAAGAGAGACCAGTGGAAGTCAACAGAACTGCAGTAGTTTCCATTAATTCTAAACAACAATAATATTCATTAATTATATTATATTCATTAATTCTAAATGATAATCATAATAACATATCTGATCCTACCATTTTAGTCTGGTCCTTCAAAGCTTCCCATTCTTCTACCCGTTTTCAGTTTGGATTTCTGCACAGTTGTGATTGGTAAAGAAGCACTGCCCTTGCATAATTTACCATGAAATTCCCATTAAAAATAAAAAAGCTCTCTTTTTTTTTTCCTGTGCTGCATATTAATTTCTAGCAGCGAGCCGACAGTATCAGCTGTCCATTTATTTTAGCCTAGCTCACAGCTGATCCTCAAAATATCTTTTGAATATCTCAACCATCCTGTGCTCTGAGGAGCTTTCCGAGGGAATGTTTATTAGTCACTTTGATCTCATTCATCCCAAAAGAAACCATCTTAAAGTACATAATGTTCTTTTAAGTGACACATGTTGAAGCTGTTAAGGTACTTTTAACCCATGCTTTCAAGCATCTTCACCCATCCATACAAAGCTTAATTAAAAGAATCCTGTCAATATGAACCGTCACAGTAACTTGTCACCCTCTGAATGAGAGGCCCGGTCGATGGCTCGAGCCCTGCCAAACTTTGGAAGGGCTCTTTCACTTTATAAATCAACTAGCAGCTTAGAATATCCTGGCAGCACCTTCAAGGAACGACTCAAACTGACAGGAAAAGAGGGGATAACAATCCAAGCTTGACTGAATACAGGTGTTGGAACCACAAATGCCTGGATCTTTGACAGCTGTTGATGTTATCAGTTACGTGCAGCTATTATTGGCTCCGGTCTTAGGGGCTGGAAGGCCTTTCCCTTAGCAACATCTCTGGGGCTGATAACATTTGGCTGAACTTTCAGATCTTAACCTCCCTTCTGACTTTTTGCAGTCAAACCCGCCTAAACTGATCAGAGGAAGAGACACGCAGTGGGAAGACAAGTAAAATATTATTGACTGGACTGTTTCATGTCTATTAGGAAGAAAGAGCAAGGGAGGGGAGAGCTTGCCAACTTGACAGGCTTCAAGATAATCAGGGAAGGAATCAAGGCACCAGAGTAACCCTTAGAACTAAGTAAGAAAGCAATGGCTTCGGAGAGGTCATTGTTCTGCAAGGGGAACAAACACAGGGTGAGATTTTATTAGGCTCCAATTTGAGTTTCCCCATTGTGGCACTTGCATTTTTTAGTGCTGCCGCTTAAGAGACCTCCAGCGATTTTACGGCGCGCGATACAATGGCATCGCTACTTAATGTCTTTGGTTTTCCTTAAAGCACATAAAGATGAGTAAATTGTGGAGATTCTCAGATGCCCAAACTGCTCTCGAGCAGCGTCAGACTACTCATGTTTTTAAATAGTTTTATGATTCTGCACTTGTTATCAGGGTTTTCCTGGGCAAACTTTCCCCTCTTCCACTCACAGAAGCCACAGAAGTTCGTAAACAGGCTCATGATATTTACTGAAGATCCAGTACTACTATTATTATCCTTTATTATACTTTATTATTATTATCCTTTATTATTATTCCAGTACTATTATTATTATTACTATTACTACTAAATTATTCCACTGGCAGTGGCAATTTTTCTAAGGCAGTCCACGCACTCTGCATCCCTTTTAGACCTACACTCATTATCCCAAATTCTCCATGTTCCTCTGAAGTAAAGGCCAGGAAGTTCTCTCTACGTCTACACACGTTGTAAACCACCAAAAATCACTCCATTGACTCCATCAGGCTCACCACCTTAAAAATCAATCCAATCCTAAACCAAGGAATTAGCAAGCTAATAGATTGGCTTCTTGGATCTCTTCAGGGGATGACAAAGCAAGCCCAAAAACTTGCACAGTGTCACGAGAAATCATATTTTGGACCTGAGACTCCAAATGATCTCATTCATCAGCTGAGCAGCACTTGGGTATTACCCATTACTAGCGAGCAGCAGTACATCATATGTAGTCTTTACAATCCCCCACTTTCTAAACTGTACATGGATACAACTTCTTGACTTCTTTTTTTTTTTAATTCTCCAGGGCTTTCACAGTACCTCTGTCTTGATAAGTAACCCACTCTCTACACCATCAAAAATTTGATCTTTAATTGTGCAAATGCGCACTTTCTGCCAAATAACACTGCATATCCCACAGGAAAACCTGCTGAACACAATACATGTTCCTGCCATGCTGCATGACATGGCAGAAAGCACAACTAAAATATATCCATGACACTATCAATAATATTTAAGCCATTATAGGGAAAAGACACAATTGAAGAAGATTTTGCAAAAAAGAAAAAGAGGACTTAAGAATTATGCTGCACGGCTCTTTGGCATTTGCAAAAATAAAATCCTTTTGAATAGCAGCTTTAGAAATCAAATGATGTTAAGCCGAATTTTGTTCCAAAATACAAACCCAGAGGTGTAGACTCTGCAGCTATAGATCTGCCCAGCTACGCAGAAATTACCAGATGTACTGTGATCTCTGTTCGAATACCAGCATTATACTTATTCTATGAATAAAAATCAAGACGTAATAAGTCCAGTTTACCTTTGTAAAGTAATTTAGGAATTTATGTAGTATTGCACTTTAAGTTTATAATTCTATTTTTAAAAATCGTGTTCAGCCATAAAGATGTCACCATTTTAACCATCAAGAAAAGGTCACATCGGCATTCAGGATACAACTTAACTACTCTTCTTCATGCTTTGACTCTGAATCTTTGCATCTGCACTTAGAGGTAACTGCTAGAATCATAATCATATATTTAAATTAGTCACTAGGAGAAAATTAGAATGTTTTGGAAGAAAATTAGAAGGGAATGTTTCAAGAATTCCTAATGGTCCTTAGACTTCTTTTTTTAAATATTTTGCTTATATTGCTAACACTGAGAAAGAATAAACTCACAGGAAGCCACTCAGGAGTACATGTATTTATAAATGCCATAAGCAGTCAACCCAAAAGCAAATATGGGATGGGTGACCAACCACACAAATGGATTATTAAATTGTGAATACCAGCCAAAAAGTCCCAAATAATCCATACATTAAATGGTTCACTGTGATACCCAAATCCATGTTAATTAATGCAAATAGCCCATATAGTCACAAGTTGTTTACTAAAAATTCAAAGTAAAAATGTTCTTCAGTCTCTCTATGTATGTATCTCAGAATACATTCTCTATATTAATGAGATATATCTTACAGCACTCCAAGAAAAATATCTTACAACTAGAAAAAAATATAAAAAGATGGTAAAGCCAAGAAATTTATTTCAAACAATATCATAAATTAGTCCTAATTCCTAGTCCTCTGTAGCACAGGGATTGAAAGAGAAGCCTGCATCCATTTTTCTGTCTTTCTGTCTTTCCTACAATTAAACAGTTAATTCAACTAAGAACAGTAGAATTTGGGGAAAAACCGGGGGGGGGGGGGGGGGGGGGGGGACAGAAATTCAAAAAAAACAGATAAAACAAAAATTTTTTTCCACCAACAGAATAAGAAAAAACAACACTATCACCATTCATC
>WTSP01026231.1:129579-139579 GCA_025331215.1 Actenoides lindsayi
GGGGAGGGGGGGGGGGGGGGGGGGGGGGGTTGGTTATCTCAAGAAACAAGAGTTATAACACTTATTTATGGCCCACAAGAAATTATGGAACAATCACTATCAGCATTATGTTATCATTATGGTAAAGTTGCAAGAAAATAACATTACCTACTGCTTTACCTTTATTAGCTGATAGACATCAATAGACTAGACATCAATATATCTTAAAGTATATGTTTCTTATCAAGAAATCTTTAAAGGACAAATAACCAATGAAAAAATTTGAGAGTTCATTTCTGTTGGGATCGTGATGTTATGATGCACATGCATTTCTTCTTCCTTGGGAAAAAGTAATGTGAGTACTGTGAAATTTATGACGTCCCTTTTCTCAACATCCTTTGGTATTGATGATTTTCTGAATGTGGAATTTCTTCTTTCAGATCTTCAGGAAGGATTTACAACCCACCTGAATAGCTAAAATGTCTAAAGAAAACCAGGTTTCCGTGGTAGAGATGCACACAGTTGTCCCTGGCTTCACCTCTTGGTTTTTTCTCCCAAGACTTTCCAGAAATGACTCTGCTCTTTCTGAATGCTCTCAGTCCAACACCCCCAGTGTTACTGACTGATGACCAGCCAGCTTGTTTGCACCTCAAAATAAAAATGTTTTAAATTTCTTTCCTTAAACTTCAGTATAACCCGAGTCACATTCCATATATAGACAATTACCCCAGCCTAAACTACACCAGTTAAATGAGACTTTTATAAGAGGATTCTAGTTATAACCTTAACGGCAACAAGGCTATCCTCTCTTCTTAGTACTTTTATCCTTAAGTCAGCAGCATTTAGGACAGCACTTCTGCTTAGAGCTCATTTGTACAATGCAACATCGTTATGAAAGCCTTTTATCCTCAATCATCCGACCAATCCAAATGTGTGGAACCATCTTCAAGAAACAAGCACTAATAAATCTCTTTCATTTCCTTTTAATTTTAGGCAGATAAATGTTACACATCCCGAGTTGAAGGCTCTCTGGACATGAAATCATTTAGTAAAGACTCAAAATTTAACCCTCTGGTAGCTCTCTCAGACTTCCTTTTGCATTCGCATGTTGATTTTAAAAGCTCGCAATCTAAAAAATAAAACAGTATAATTAACAGAAATTTAACAGAATTCATTTCATCCTCTTCTACGACACATCGGAACGGTCCGTCCTCTGACACAAGATCATCTTCCCAGGCATAATTTGGAAAAATCAATGATAATGTCTGTGATGCTACATTACTATGGGAAGGATCTTGACCGCTGCAGGAAGAGATTATCTCCTGAATAAGTAAGATCCTAGTGTAATGTCAACAGTAATATCCGAAAGCAACTGTGTCTTTGACCAAGAGAACTTCAGGAGACAGAATCACAAAAGACATAGTAACTACTGAAGACACTGCACAGCTCAAAGACACGCGTTCAGTCCTGTCCCAGAAAACAGGAACCGTGCAGCAGCAGTACCACAGCAATCCTAGAATGATACAACTTCCACTTCTCAGAGGAAAAAGAGTAAAGACTTTACAAAACTCCAATGAAGGAGCCAGGGAAACTACTTGATTTTTGTGTTGCATTTTCACCCCAGATGATGATGGAAAAGGTTAAACAATGGAAGAGAGCGGTGTAGAAATGTCAATTTTCTGTTATTGTTTCACTCAGTTTACTTTTTTCTAATTAAAACCAGCTGAAAGTTGCAATTACATCTGCCATCTTCTCACACTTTTCAAACCTAAACATTCCACCATTTTACACAGATAACAGAAACACCTTTTTTGTTTCCTTACAGAAGGTAAGGTGACATGCTATTGGTGCTGCCTTTGATGGTGTCTGTGATAGTAGACTAATCTCTACCATCAGTTAAAGTGATTGCCATTAAAATCTTTATAAGCAATTAGTATTACTGCTTGAGTTCCAGTATTCTCTCTCCTGACTGCAGAAAGCAAGGAAATCCAGCAGCCTAGTGAATGCTGGTGGCTTTAAGTGGAATATCAATTTCAGAGAAGGTAAACATTGCCACAGCAAAACACCGTACACACGAGCATCACCACGCTAACGGACAGGAAATCTCTAAGAGACAAAACGAAATTTGCCTTCTTGTATTTTAAAGGGGAATTTTCTTCCTCAACACTATTATTCATTTCACTTCTACACCAGACATTTTCTCTCTTCATTTTTTCGCACGTCATGAAAGCTTGCATTGAATTCCCAAAGCTGTGGTCATCAAATGTATGCAAAGCAAAGCCAAAGAAATTCACCTTGCTAAACAGAATAACTAGGTCGTATGATTTTAATCCTTTGTATGCTGAGGGTGTGGTCCTCATGCACTTGTGCAAAGGTGCTAAATATTAATGTGGTAAATTAATATTAATGTAAGCAATTGGCATGTCCTTTTAACTTTTTGTCAAAACCAGAAATGGGTCTTTTGTCAACAACATGAATTTCTTGCAATTTCACCTTCCCTAAAGGAGTTTCCTCTTTTTTATGATTTTGATATGATTTTAAACCTTTGTATGCTGCGGGTGTGGTTCTCATGCACTTGTGCAAAGGTGCTAAATATTTTTCATTCTTAATACAGAAGAAATTACAGCAGGCTGGGAGGGATGGTTCTCCATTCTATGGATCAAAAAACCTCCTCTAGTAATATTAATGTAAACTATTGGCATGTTATTTAAACTTTTTGTCAAAATCAGAAATGGGTCTTTTGACAAAAATATATATTTCTCGCGATTTCACCTTCCTTAAAGGAGGAGTTTCCCCTTTCTAAACCTTCTACCCTCTCTGGAAGACAGGTACACACCCCCACAAGGATGCACCTTGTAGTTATTCCTAGTTTTAAAATTTCAGATGGTATTACAATATTGCACGATATAATGGGAGAAATGAAGTATACAACTCTCCGTTGAATTTCCACAGAAAGCCAGGCTACAGAACGTAGTGCTCGAGTGACAGAAAATAGGGCTCTTAGGATCTGTAGCTTTATTCATATATACACACATGGATGTTCAAGTGCAAACTGTGGCCTCCTAAGTGCATTGAAAGCCTTCACTCTGTGGTCTTCACAAATGCCAAAGATCAGGTCACTTGACTCTAGCTGGACTTCAAAAGGAAATTCCATCTATAACTAATTGATCACAAATAAAGAATCTGGATTTACAAACTACTGCTTTTTATTCAGAAAAGCACGTTACTTCTTCTTGAAAGCTACAGCAGATGCTTCTTCTGAAATAACAATCAATACTCTTTGGGCCCTCGAACTTTGTTCATGCTTATGTAGATCTTAACACAGTTATGCAATCCTCACCCTCTGTATAGTAACGAGGTCCTCTCTAACCCTTTAGCTGCTATAAAGTATGCAGAAGTTAAATGCGCAGATGAAAAAAATTTGTCTCAATTTTATACTTCTTCAAAATGGTAATTTTGTACTTAAAATGTACAAGATGGATGTTCAGAAATATAGGCTGAAAGCCTAAATTATACTTGGTCATAATTTATGTAGTACAGTCCCAAAGAGATACAAAAAAGGCAGAGCATAATTTATCTTTTGGAATCAGAGATAGCTTTACTAAAACTCCCATTTATTCTATCCCCTATAGTCTTAACCAGCCTTTGTCCTTAGGGCGCATTCTATTTAAGCTTTCCATATTGCTGTTTGATCACATATTGTAGCCTATAATTTCTCTATCATCTGAAGCAAACTCAGCTCACAAAAATGATGATCTCCACTATAGCAAACACTGCACATCTAAGATACAAAGTATTTATAGCAATCTAGATTTATTTGCATGTAAAATGTCTATCGGGGAACATATACTTTAATTTTGAGCATCGTACTGTTAGAACATAAGTTACCCAATCCTTTGGCAGTGGTTTCACTGTCAAGAACCTAGATAGAGAGATAGGGATGTGATGCACACAGTGAGCACAGCTCTCTCTACAGAAATTTCAGCAATCTCACAGAAGTCAACGGGATTATTATATTATTATTCCCCAATGGGGGGAAAATAAAATACCAGTCACCTGCTGGTAACCCGCTGCCAATAGCTGTCTGACACTTACTGAAGGTAGTGCTGTTAGCAACACAGGACACTGAGAAAAGGAAAGGGAGGTTCACTAAGGAACACCATTTACAGTCAGGTTTATTGGTGCACCAGAAAAAAAAATAAAACTGCAGATTCTCTTGTATGTGTAGGAATTACAGGACTGTTTACAGATGGTTTCTGAGCATAGAATCCTAGGCCTATGGAAGGTTCCACTAGAGGGAAAAATGCACAGTAAGCTGACAATACGTGGGAACAAGCCATGGATTTCAAGGATTGCCACATATACAGGCTTATCAGAACCTGTTCACAGTGTCACAGCAAGTATTCTGCACAGTAGGGTCTTCCTATGGCTAACTATAAACTGAAAAATCCACTGCAGAGTAATTTAGCTCTAATCAGAATTACAAATCTGAGGCCTGTAACAGAAAAAAATTACACTGTGAATCATCTGTTTCACGACAAGCTGCGGCACACACAAGGCCATCTGTTTATATACATTGATAGCAGTATAGAAAAGGTAAATGCCACGCTGGCCTGATAGTTTAACACTGACGCCTGCCACTGAAATATTGAAGGCCACAGCGTGCGTGTGTCTGGCGTTTCTGACACAGCCAACAAGCAACAAACGCAGAACCTAAACTCTATTAAGATATTACTTCCTTTTTGAAAAAGATACGGTTTAGGTTTTAGTAGTTTTCTCTTTTTACAGCAACAATCTAGCAACAGAAAAAGAGGCCCAGGTTGGGACAGTTGTTCTTAGAGTGAAGACGTGTAACAGAGTTCAGCCATTTTGAACAACTGTAACAGAGTTCAGCCATTTTTCAGAGAATGGAAACATATTTGCAAAGGGTTTATGAATTTTCAGGGAGCACCCACGGTGCTGGGGAACTCAGCATCTGGCTGCCCTTAGAGTTAGAGTCCAGAGAGCCACAAAGCCTCCAGCTCCACGGGCACCAGGGCCTGCAAAAGCTGCGGTAAAGGGAGCACAGCACCGAACAGGCCCTGCTCCATCCTTTCTCACCTCCGTACCAGCAACACGGGAGCTCTGTCTCAGATGTCTGCAAGTGATTTTTTGTTTAGAACTTCTCTTGTGAAAACCCTCCTCTAGCATTGAAGACTCCAGCAAAAGGCCAGCTGGCAAAGCATTTCACATTTGCAGCGCTGAAGAAAGAAAATGTTGACGAGAAAGCTCCTGAAACATCGAAAAGGTCCCTATGTAAATCCATCTAGGAGACTGAAAGTTATAAAAGCTGCTATTGAGAATATTCAGAATGCTTGAGAGAAATCAGACAGCAAGATGAGAGCCAAAGCATTGCAAAGATCTGAGTACAGAGGTCCTGCAAACTGCACAATTTTCCTATTGTGACATTATGGAGTGCAAAACCAGGTAACCTGTGAACAGTTGGTAACTCACCTATGCACGGCAAACAGAGACCCCTTCACTGAAGCCGGCATAAAAATATAAAAAATAAAATTATACAAAACAATCCAAGGAAGTCAGAGGGCAGCACTGAACAATGACATGTTTGGTAAATTGCCGGGCTGATAATTCGGGCACTACCTCGTATCTTCCCGAATAAAATGCAGCAAAATGTTACAAACATACAACCGATCCCAAATAATCAGTGAAAATTCATTGGAAAGAGCTTCTCTCAAAGAACGTTCACCTGCTCAGTATTGTGCTCCCTTTACAAATTCACACTAAGAAATATAAGTAGGGAAGTCTGCAGATTACATTGTCCAAAACCTAATTTTATTGACTTAAACACTTTTTTATTTTCAGATTTAAAACCTATTTTCTAAACATCCCATGGAATTAGCTTCTTTTGCCTCAAGAAACAATACAAATAAATCAATGAGTATGCTATGCCCACCCTTAAGACCTTCTACTGCTTATTCATTTTAATCAAATTTCCCATATTCTTTGACTTTCTATCCTTCATTGCCTTGAGCTATGCATTGCAGCTACTGATGACATACAAATGTTAATTTTGTTCAAATTCAAACACAATACAGAAGAGCCCATTTTAAAGACTACTTTGCAAACATTACACTTAAAATGAAAGAACTGGATTAAACAGACTACAGAAACATTAAAAAAAAAATAGATTCATTCAAGTGGATCCCTATGTTAGCTCTGTCAAATGATCTTCAGTGTCTTCGGGACAAAAACAGGGATTTTTTTCCTTGAAACTTTAACAGCGGCATATTCTGCTAAAACCTACATAGAAAGAACTTCTCCTTTAAAAATAAACCAATTGTGAGGCATCCGAAGAACCAACTGTTGCAAACTTCATCCATAGGTAATTAAGGGTAAGCCCCGTGACAGCAGACGCACAGCAGCTGTGCAGCAGTGAATGATGCTTTCTGTTCTTCTTTTGTCATTTTTAATATTTCTTTTATTCTATTTGTGGGTTTATTTTATATTAAAAAAAAACCCCCAAAACAACAAATCGACGCTTAAACCAATGCTAAGATTGCAAATAGCCATTCTGTTGTAGAAAAAGAGCACACTTCTGTTCTGCCTCAGTCCTAACATGAACTTCATTCCACGTTGAGTTTGCAATAAAATGCAGGGCTCTTCCTTTGAGTTTGATATCTGACCATTGATCCCTTCCCAGTCACTAATCCAAAGACAGCACCATTTTGCTCAACGCTTAACCAGAGACCTCCTGCTGGGTCTTGATGCTTGCATCAGGTTTGCAGCTACAGAAAAACTTGGAAGTCATATGGCGAAAACTTCAAAGCACATCAACAATTTGGTAACTACAGCCAGGCTTAGCTTTTAAACAAGGTCTCCTTACAAGCATTACGTTAAGGCGTGAAACAAGTAAGGTCTATTGTGACCACTTCCAAAACAAAGATTCCCACACACAGAGCTCATCTTACAAACTGCTATAGTTTAATCTGATCAAAAAAGGTTCTGTATTAAAATCTTAAATTTAAATTTGCCGAGGACAGGACACTTCTACCAAATGCCTCTAGCACTCACCATAATCAAGGGTAATATTCTGAGAAGCCTCTCATGACCTCCTATCTTCTACACTGCTAATTGCACCTACTTACTTCATAAGGGATTTATTAACTTTCCTCGACTGCTTCTTTCTTCTGTACTCTTCAACTTTTTCTAGAAACTTTTGCTTTTTCTGACAAAGTGATTCACGGGTAACATACCTGTTCATTCAAAATACATATGCAGGCCCCACAAGTCTGCTCCTAACAATATTAAAAGGCTATTGTCAGAGTGATAAATTCTGTCAAATCGTGTGTTACTTTCATTTTTGTGCATTCCTGATGCCTTGACGCACAAAATCTTTATCCTTTTCTTTTTGAAATAGCAAACCAATTCCACCAGTGACCATAAAAGCAAAGCTATTTGTGGTTTCCTGTCAATCCAACTTTGCAAGCAGGTAAAACAAAGATCAAGAAAGTTGCCATATTGAGGCATTTCAAACCCACTCTGTAATACCATCACCGGGCAGGAGAAAGCTTTCTTGCAAGTCACAAAGATATCGTACATTTAACGTAACGAAGAACGTGATCATGAAGTGTCAGTAATCATAACTTTCTTTCTCATCAGTTTTGACTGATGCCAGTTTCAAAAGCATTCTTCATTCAATGGTCGCATCGTAGGATAGAAGAAAAATCAAAATTACGGTTGTAAAGGGGAAAAAAAATTACATGACTATTTAGAACCAACCTTGAAACGCTGGGTTTGTTTCGTAGGGCTTCTCACAGCCTCTCTTTTAACCCTGCACATATTAAAGTATCAGTTCATCCTCTGGAGACCTGAAGATCTAGGGTTAACAGCCTCCTGTTTTAAAAATTCATCCAGGTCCAAACAAATGGTATCTCTTGCAATGCATACACATTGCAACAAGCCAAGGGGAAAAAAAACAAACCCAACCAAACCCACGCTACCCCCTACAGAATACTTGGCAATTAACTCCAGCTATGTCAGCAATTTCTTGAAAAATTTCCTAACCATGAGGAAATCTCATCTTCACCGTATGAAAGACAAAGCTACTGCAGTGACTCTTCCAGGCATTACAATGTGTGTGTCTTACTTCTTAACCAAGCCGCTAATCACGCAAATTATTGCAACTAATTACATCTGAAGGTCTAATTAATTCTTTCAGTACCACATCATTTAGTACGCATTCACAACACAGCACCTGTTTTGAAAATCCTTGCAGTTAATTTGTTTATAAACAAACACTATTTGCATAAAATGTTTAATGAATGGTTTAACAGTTAGTACAATACTCCAGCTTTGTCTTAGTAGATTTGAGGTCATCGAAGGCCACAATAAATTAATTTTAAACTATACAAATTAATTTAAATAGTATGTGTGAATTTCTCATTAATAAAGAAAACATTTCTAACATGTTAATTAATATTCTCTGGAACAGGCCAATTACTGTCTGTACAAGTGCATCTTACAGTCAAACCCAAAAGATTTTATAGGGTTCTACTTCAGTGGAGTAAAATATTCTACCTCACATACACACAGGACACACGCACAAGTCACAGTGGCATTCACAACTTACTTTCAGATGTCAGATAACTTTTTTTTCTTGTATGCAAGATATTAGCATACTTTTTACTCAAGTATTTTTAAAACCATAGCAGATTGATAGCTTGTCTAGCACCTCTGTATGGAACAAAGAAGTAAAATCAACACATTTAACTGTACTTTCTCTTTATTATCTCTTTATGCTGTATGATGCCTCTTCCTTGCTTTATAAATAAATATATTTTATGTCATTATATGTTCTGATTAGAGTATTAAAGGCTACAGACAGTGTTCTGACTCAGAAGTGTTACAACTCTCCATACACAATAATATGTCAACCTGCTTCACGTGGAAACTAAAAGAGAATATTATTTCTTACTATCAGGCATATTCCTCGCATGAACTATCATTGAAATATGTTTATAGTCCCAAAGTTTGTTTCTGATTTGCAAGCATTTTCGCATTTGATAAGCACCTCCTGTAAATTTACATTCACTCGTGAACTAGTCTCATGATAGGAAGCTGAGAATTGTAAAATATATTTATATCCTTACCCCTGTGTAGCGTTGCCCCTTAATACATGTTTTGATGAATTCATGTCGCCGTACTACACTGCACTGCATACTACAGTAGCTGTTTGAGTAGGGCAAATAAGGAACAAGGGAACTAAACCCAGCGCTCATTTCCTTTCCAAAGTGACTGTAACCATGTGCCCACTTCAGCCAGACGTTCAACATCCTCACTCAGGGGGACCAAGAGCCTCTATTTGTTTCCCAAAACACAAACGTGGATCATCTGATCGTATTACAACACAGCCTGTGTTTCTGAAAGCAGGATTTGCCAAAATCAAAAGAAAAAACTGGAAGCGTGATCGAGGGTGTCAGCGTGAGGCACATCTATGGATATATAACAATCAACAACATAAAAACTTTTATGGGTTAATGACCTAGCACTGCCTATTTAAGAGTAATTCTGATTCACCTCAGCATTAGCGTTGGCTTCTTTTAACAGAACAGATACTTCCACTTTTCTTATTCCTTCAAAAGGTTCCTAACCTGCAGCCACCACGTTCGGAGAGTTCTAAAACCGTGCCTAAGAGGCAGGATTTCTTCCAATTTCTAACAAATACAAACCACTCAGCATGTTACCACCAACACCGACTATTACTCGCAGACCAAACGTCTTCGCCACATCCGAATTTAAAGGGATGCAAACCAGTGATGTCAAAGGAGCAAAAATAAGTTATACCAAAGAGAATCTGGCCTACCTGATTAATGTTCTGCTAAGTGCTTCGCAAGCCTATCCATTCTCTCCTCACGTCTCAGACAACATATAGCTTGATTCAGTTTAGGATGAGTCATTTTTGAGACAGGCCTATCAACTGTGCCGAGTGAAAGATCAGTTTTGATATGTACAAATTCACTAA
>WTSP01026231.1:142079-155546 GCA_025331215.1 Actenoides lindsayi
TGCTTCAAATGCCTGGCCCTCATATACTACTGATTATTTTGTATGCATTAGTTTAATTGATTTATGGAGGCTAAATTGTTCTTCAAAGTACTTTTTAATATTCTTAAACATCATGTATTTGTGTATGAAGAATTACAGCATGCAGATGCTTTATATTTTGAGCATTAAAAAAAATAAAAAAGCAGAAACGACTCATATTTCATTAGGGAGGATGGAGGAATCAGACATTATTTTCAGATGAAACTTGAAGAGCAGCAACAAAGTAAAGCAAAGCACTTCAGGCAGATTTCAAAGGGTTGTTACCGAGTGACACAAACAAGACAAAGAGGCGAGACCGTTTGACACAAAACGGGATTCAGCAAGGCCACAAAACAATCCGCTGCTGTCTGCGCTGAATGGGACTGATGTTACAGAAATCCCGACTGCAAAAATGAGCCCTGCCCTGCAACCACGTGTATAGAGAAACCAGTGCACAGTTACTGGGTGCTTCCACCTCCGCTCTCAGTGCAGCCTCATGGCAAGCTGCAGAAAAAGACCTCAGAAGTGGAATTCTCTAAAAGTTAATCATACATAAACTCAAAGTTTTCTACCTGTTAGAGGCTTTAATTTCAGAGGAATTTCATGGTGGCACACAGGTAGCCTATCAGATGAGGTGAAATCACAGCAGTCTTGCTATTCTAGCTGCTCTGTCCAGGATGGCATCATCAGTGGAGATACAAAGAGACAGGGCTTCAACTCTGCACACAAAACAACCCTACTCCAGTGCTGGAAAGGTGGCATAACCAAGTCATAAAAATGATAATTTTATCATAGCTATATATATATATAAAGTTTAAAAACAGAAAATGAATCATTAATTTGCAATTTGTAGCCTTTTCCTGAAGTAGAAAAAAACTTGGCATCTCTTCCATTCGCAGCACAAGTCAAATGGTCACGGCTGCAGACATTTGAAATTCTCGTGCAAAGCGACGTGAGCGCTGGCTGCAGCAACACTAAGACAGAGGAGCGCTCGGAAGGGAAAACCAGAACAGCAAATAACTCAGAGAGCATTAGTAAAACACAGGTTTATAGTCGGGAGCTAATGAGTAGCTGCTCCAACTACCTGCCACCCAGCGGGAAAGAGCAGGAACCCCTCAGGATTTAAGTTTCCGTGGCTTCATTACAGAAAGATTTTGATGGCAACAAGTGGCTTCTTAAGTCAGAGAGACAGAGACTTGTCAGTTTGCAAGCAGAACTGGTAGGCTGTTTGCTTCTGTGACTGAAGACAGGAGAAACCCTGGACGCTCCTGGCTTCGCGAGGGGTCGGGATTATGTTTTCATATTGTGAACGTTACTGGATTTTAATTGCAGTGTTTGATAGGAAGACCCAAGAAAGCCTTTGGCATGTGAGACACTATAAAACTAGGAAATGTACCACTAACTCAATAATACAAAGTTTCTCATTTATTCTAATTTCCAGATGCTAGCAAAGTAACGTGAACGAGCTGTATAAACAACATATTAAAAGACACCAGTGGAACAAAGTAGATCATTTACAAGCAACATCAATCATCCCTCCTTCCTTCGTGCCTTTTTATAATCCCTTTAAGATCAGTATTCAAAATAAAACTATTATCACTGGACAAATTGCATAGGACATGGTAAGCATATAGAGCCAGCCAAAGGAAAATGCCTGTTTCCCAGTAACTATTCCTGCAATGAATGAAGCAGCACCAATCTTTTCTCTCTCCATAACTCATTTGCATGAATTTACTTTTTTTGCTTTTTTTTTTTTTTTTTTTTTTGCCTTAAGAGGTTGTTATAATGCGTGTTAAAACACACAGTGCAATTTTAACTCCATAATATCACGGAAGAAATATTGTGTTAGTATAAAGTGCAAAAATAGGAATGCTGTGAAATTCTTCGAAGAGAAACAACAGCGCAGCACTGCTCAAAAGCACCACCCAAAGGTAGAAGTGATGTAAAGACATTTACAGAATTGTCTTTTTTTTTTCTTTTTTTTTTTGTTACTTCCAGCAAAATCTGAATGTAAAAAATGACAGTGCAGTGAAATTTGACAGAGTTTTTGATTGAAGCCACTGTATTTCCACAGCTTCACCTGTAGGAAATTGATGATAACAGTGTCTAAACCATTCATTATGATTTGAAACTTGACTCAAATGAAACTAGATTTATAAATTTCCTAGACGTGTGCTGTAGATAATATGACCAAGTACTCTTTTCTATTGAAAATTCCTTTCTTCTGATTTTATAAAAATCATGCACAACTGGGAAAGAGAATGTATTTCTAAAGCTTTCCCAAATACCTGAAGTTGTCATTTTGGAATCCTATGCATGTAAGTGAAATCTATTCATTGAAGAAATTCAGCTATCAATTGTATACATAAATTGTCTTTATTAGAAGTATAAAGGCTTTTTCATATTACCAATAATCAGCTGCTTCTTAGACAGAGAACACTTATCTTTCTGCTCATCGTACAACATTTCCACGGCTGAAATAGGAAACTACTTAGCATTTAAAAAAAAATACATAAACATTAAGTATTAACCGTGTGATCCCAATCCTGAATTTCTAACTGGTAATACCTTTTGCTGGAACACTCTTTTTAACATCCTGTTTTCCAAATACTTTCAAGGAGAGGAATCTGACACATTCTCGTTCAAAACAGCACATTACGCTAACACAAGGCAGATTAACCCACGATTCCTATAACTTCTGCAGAAAGACTCTAGGCTCGGGGAGGTATAACGTTGCCATACATCTTCCACATTTAAGTAGGTTAATTTGCTGGGGGGGATGGTTTTGCCCTTTCTACTGACATTCATGGCTCACAAAGAAGAGTTGAGAAATCGTGAAGCACGAGATACACGAAAACACCAACTCACTGGAACACAGATCCAAGTACTCCAACTATTCAGAAGAGACAGCACTTAGCATAGAAGACAGAGCTCTCACCTGCAGTCATCTCGATGTAAATACCTTCAATACGAACATTTTCCTTGCTAGAGTTGACTTGGTCTGCCTAAGTGATTATAACCACAACGATGCAGAACGGTTGTTTATTAACGTAGAAGGGATGCGGTGTAGTTTTCCCTGCGTGCTTCTGTTGCAAGAGTACAGAAATCAGCTAATTTACCAAACTCCCTCATCAAAGGAACCAGGCTTGTAGAGATTCTGTTCTCATAAGGATGCCTACACTGTGGGTTTGTCACCAACGGGATAATTTCTTCTTGCTTCTTATTTCTCTGCATCGAGGAAGCCAGGGAAACAAACCAGTTATTAGGGCAGACACAACACTGAATATCAAAACTGGGTTTTCACAAATGTATTGTAACATAAAATCACTTTTCAGCCTGGAAAACGTACCGAGTTACGTCAAAACCCCAAAGGATTCTCCAGCACGTTCCCTTTTTCTTTAAGCCTCAACGCATTTTCGCAAGCCACACTCACAGAGGGCATCACAACAGCGTGATAAACACTCCTGGTACTTCACATTTTACAGACCCTGCCAAATGGGAAGAGACTTCTTTTCTGTTACAGAAACTTACTGGTTTTGACTGGAAATCACCCCTTGAGGCTGGGCACCTGGTGCAGGCAGGTAACTGCAAAGCTTAACCCACAGGCACCAGAGGCCCCTTCTCTTTTCCACGCCAACACTGAACTCCAAAAAGACCCTTAACTGTGCAAGGGGGGAAGAAACACGAGGGCACCCCAAGTTCTTTCTAGAGAAATACAGGTGATAGGAGAGACCTTGTACTACAGTAGTAAGACTTTCTCTCCAGCCATGCACGTGCTGCAGGAGAAGGTAACTAGTTCTCACCTTTCAAAGAATGCAGTGATGTTGAATTGTTAAATGCTGTTGCCCAGTACTTCCTCCCTCTCTTCTCTACAGATCAAGTGAACAGATTTAAACTACCTCGTACACCACAATGAGATGTCGTAATTAGACAAGCTTTACAAGCTAAACAAATATTTTTTTTTTACCAGAAAGGAATACATACCTGCCCATCCCTTCACAAGAAACAAAAGCTTCACTTGAAAGTATCTGGCGACTGTATCAAAAGCATTAGTAATTCCTTAGGAAGCAGCCAACTACAGTTGGGAATGAGCATATATATGTACACACACAGTCTAGATGCAAGAAGTTTAGTCTGATTGCAGAAGTTCAGTGGAGCAGCACGGGTACTGCAAAGTGTATGCTCACCTTCCCTCGATTGCTACCAACCTGGTGCAGTAAGATCCTTTTCTGATAAGGCATCATTAAGGGGCTTCCCAGGACAGTGACCCTAGACAGTATGTTCCAATTTCAGCCATTAGAAAAACAAACACAATCAGTAATGAAGTTGCCTGCCCTGTTCAGCCTCCTCACTCCTCTAATCACAACATGCAGCTAGAAAATGAAACTGCTTATATAGTATATAACTCATATAACTGCTTATATATTATATAGATTTCAGCCCTTGAGCACGCTTGGACTTATGACATGATGGTCAGTCTTTTGTGCTAAAGAGGTCAAATTCCCTCTCAGAATTACCCAAGTCAAACTCCCCAGGAAAGTTTCAAGGAGGCATTTACTTCAGTTCACTCATGTGCAACGTGCCACTCAGACAAGTCTTTATTGCTACTATTAACAGAGGTGTTTAATATCAGACCAGTTAATCTGAGTCACGCTGCACTAGAGTTCTATAAAATGAGCTTATACTTTCCTGGTTTTGATTCTTTTGCTGGTTTTGAGACCAGTTCTTCTCACTTGCCCTTCCCCTTTCTGACTGACTCTCTTTAATTCATAAGCTTCTCATTAGAAGTCGGCCCAAACAGGAAGCACACATCCAACTTGATGATGCTGATTCAAACCTACTTTGATTCCAGACTTCCATGAGGAACGCTTTCAGTACTCCTCCAGGATTTGACTAACAACTTCTGACAAACTCAAAGATTCGGCATCTGGGAGTTCATTATCTACACCAACACACGAGCAGAAGCAGGAGCTGAACGTAACACCCTTGTCTTTATCTCTGAAAGAAACACTCAGGCATGTCTAGCAGAAATAATTGAGACAGGAGATCATAATACCAGAACGTATGAGCAGATGAGCTAAAAAGATTATCTGGGCTCCCTCATGATGGACCTTAAGACAGTAGGGAGAACACACAGGTATCCTGTTCCTTTAGCACAGGACAAGTGTCTGAGTTGGCATCTCAGTCTTTGCCTTTTCAAACACATCAGTGTTGGCACTTGACACCGGTACAGGTCTTACGGTGTTCGACTTGGGGATCAGTGACTATTGCTCAGATCTCCTTTAAGTCACTCATTTGTTCTTAACAAGTTTGAGAAAGGAGGATACCCAGGGCAGAAGCACCCGCGCTAATTACAGATACGCCTGAGAAGTTGAGAGATGCTTGGTGAGAAGTACTAAAGATAATACAGGTAAGTAGACATGCTTTGTGTAAGAAAATGCCAGAAACAAAACATTTTCGGCTCCTGAAATAATGGAAACTTTAAAACTTCAGTCTTTAAGTGGAATATCATACTCTTCTTATATCATTGCAAAATAAGATGGCTTGGTAGCAGTATTCAGTCTGAGCACAGATTCATCATCAATATTCAACGCCTAAAACTGATGGAACACGGTGCTGGGAGAAAGTTAGAGCCCTCCAAGAGGTGAGGAAAGTGGGATGAAGACTTGTTGTTGCGCTACCATTCATCCCTTCCATACACCTGCAAGAAGGCAGGTAGAAAGGAAGACCTCCAAACAGGCTTTTAATGCTGCAACTCCACCAAGGGCCTCCTTATGACTCTACTCCAATGACCAACGACTCTACCAGCCCTATTAACCTGACAACAGAACTCATTTACGCTGAGAATCCGTCAGGAAAAGAGATACAAGGAAAACGCAAAAGGTGAAGAGAAAAACAGAAAGGAGAAGGAAAAAAACCCAACAACCCAGAAGGCAAGCTGTACCTCGGAGTATTTAGAAAGAGAGCTGCTTCAGATGAACAAATGCTCACCCTTTCAAGGACCACGCGCTCAGGGGTAGACAAGAATCAGGAAAATCCCACCAAACCGAGGGCAAAAGAATTCATGAGCCTGAACTGAGATGCTAAAAAGCAACACCTACAAATCAATCTACACTTAATACCTACAAATCCATCGCGATTTCTCTCACATTTCATTCAGGGTTTTGGTTTTTTTTTCAATCACTATTTTGAAAATACTTCTCCTGGGAATTGCTTTTGTCAAATGGTGATATTCCAGCCTATGACCCAAATTTTACAACATGAGACTACTGTACATTTTAAAGTAGATAAATCCTAACTCATTTACACTGATCTTTTTTTTCAACATACAATTAAAACATGTACGTGGCCAAAATTATTTTTGCTCTTGAGTTCTGTAAACATGACAAAAATAAATGTGAGGCTAGGAATGTCTTCTCTATTAGTAATTAAGTGCTGAATCCCTTTTGCATGATTTAAAAATGGCAAAACCTAAAATTTCACAAAATAGATAAAAAATGCAGAGGTTGTATAAGCAAAGATCAGAATGGAGTGATTGTTATTATTATTATTATATGCATCTTATGTTATCACAAAGTTTCACCCGTTCACAATATTTGCCCCTATTTACTGACATTAAATCACTTTGAGGGAAGGGGAGTGGAAGGAGTGTGAAGAAGATTACTGCTGCCATGTGTATTTTAGGAGGTGGCAACATGTGAACAGTCTCCAGTCATCCAAGAGGACAAATGCTTAGTACCATTACTAAAATTACTATTAATAAATCTCCTGAAATGGGTCACACATCACACACAGCTCCTGCTTCTTTGGAAACAAAAAATATTGCAAGCACTAGGACATGAGCAAAACAAACCCAAGACTTCGAGATCTGCCATTGCTCTAGAGTAGCTCAAAGGATTCAAGAGTTCTGATTTCATATAAACCTGTACCTTGCCAAACCCACTGGCTCTCCTTGAACTAAAAAGCTGCGGATCTGCCCTTTTCTCCTCTGTACTTTCAACATAATAGGTATTATTACCCATAACTTTTTATTTAAAAGAATTGTGCAGCCAGGAAAATGAATGAATTTAATTATCAATGCAGTGTGAAAAAAAGTCATTAGAGCAAGAGCCTGGAACGCTACATATTAAAAATAAACAAAGGCTATTAAAACCAGTTTTTAAAAGTGTCATTCTTCCTTAAATTCTTCGAATGTAAATAATATAAACACAGAAGGAAGAGAACCATATGTAAACATCCGTCCTTAGTGGCGAAAGATGACCCTAAGAAAATGTTAAATGACTGACTGGGTCATTTAACTTTAAATCTATACTTTATGTGGCAATATGGAGAGGTCATTTGATTGCTATGCATAAAAAATTTAGAATTCTAATATGATCTAAAAGCTTCACCTTCATAAGACAAAATTTTCATTATAAAATTGTATTTAATGGTATTCATACATATCTGCCAGCTTAGTTCTGTAATACTATATTTCTATTGGCTGTCGAGCATGCATTATAGAAATGACTATTTAAAAAAAAAAAAAGAACTTTTTTCCTTTACAAATCCTCCAGTTTTCTTCATAGTCGTATAAAAACCATGTGGCCTTTTGCAGGCAAACTCCAAGCTGTTGCACACAAGAATTTTCTCGGCCAGGAATCGGCATTTTGCAGCTGTATTTTCTGGGCGAAAAGGTGTTCTCAGCCATACCCTGCAGGCTCCGTCCTCTTCACCTGGATGTTTATACTGAGTCTCAGTTCAGCCTTTGAGCATTTGGAAAGAGGTTTCGGTATTTTCACCCGATGATTTCACAGAAATTCATGAATGATGTGTTTTCCACCCCAGCAGTATGCAAAACCTCCTAAATACTCAACAATTTAGATCCAAAGCTGTGGCTACTGAAAATTTCTGCTATAGTACGGAGGAATTACAGTAGATATGCACTGGTGCTGTGAAAAAACAGCTCAAAATCCTAACTTCTGATATATGGGAGCTGCTTTCTCCTGAAGTTTACAGATGTGCTTCCAGGCATGATTTGGTCCTGCCAATTAAACTGTAATTTACTGAGGACCTGCCTCAGAGCTGCTTCTCAAAGTTTACCTACCTACTTCATTATTTGGTTGAAGAAAATGCCCTTGTAAAACACCCCTCTGCCACTTCTTTAATGCCCCCAAAACGCTATCAGCTAGCCCAGCTACACAGCCACTAGAACAACTGGTTGGTAATAGGGTTGGGAAAGAATCGTTGTAAGTTAAGTAACACCAATGGATAGGAAACAGGGCAGAGAACATTGCGCAGAACACATCCAAGGTCAGTTCTCATTTTCTAAGCGATCTTGAAACAACTATTATTTCAAAATCAGAACATTCATGCTCATGTCAACAAAACCCACTACTATGGCGTACAAAGAGCAGTTCGAAAATCAGAGTTGATAAAATGACTTACTGTATGAAGTTCCTCAGTGGGTATTTCAGATGGGATCTCTCCCTTTTGTGGTGATACCCTTCATAATAAAGTCCTGCAATGTTCTGTAGTGTTTCCAAGCCTTGGGCTTTATTCTGAGGTTGTGGAGCCTCCTTCTCTGGAGGCTTTCAAGACCTGTCTGGATGGATTTCTGAGTGACCTGCTCTAGCTCTGTCCTGCTCTGGCAGGGGGGTTGGACTCGATCTTTGGAGGTCCCTCCCAACCCCTGCCATCCTGTGATTCTGTGATTTCAGACTATTTCACTTTACTACTGGGAATATTCCTTATGGATTTCAAAGGAATTACTTGTAGAAGTCACTAGAAGCAGAAGTATTTGAAGTAGTGGAGTCTCAGACACCTTTTCCCACCCTTTTCCACCAGAGACGTCAGAAGAGAATCCAGAATTTGAGAAGCATTATGCTAGAGGGCTAACAAAAGTTACAACGAACAAAAACATGTAAGTGAACCACAGTGCATGCCCAGAAGTGCAGGGCTAGAAACTAACTGCAGCTCTTTAGGGGGAAAGGAGGAGACAGCAAACAGGCTACAAAGATACAGGTTAGCAGAAAATAAATGTGAACAAGATTTACCCATGATGTTCAGCGGCAAAATCACCCAAAGATTTAAATTAACAGCATTAATGAAAGTCATACCAATGAAAACTTAGTCGTTTCATTGAGCAGACTGCACAGGTTTCCTCTGCAGCCAAAGGAGGAAATTTCCCTCCTGAGAGGACAACTATGCGCAGCAAAGTCAGTGTCTAGAACCAGACAGAGGGGTTACTCCAGAAAGATGTCAACAGAGCCTTCCCACCATCAGAGTCTCAAAAGGAACCTCATTGTGATAGTCCATGCTCAAATCCTGCAGAGATGAACCTTTTGAGGTCACCAGGAGGAAACTTCCTCCCTCTGTCACTTAAGAGGTGATGGTGTCTTCCACAGGGATTAAAACAATATAATGGAGATGGGACCAAACCATGTTCACCACATCATCTACGACCTTCATTATTTTCCCACTTAAATTGTTCAAATCAGAAAATATTTTATCCTCATTTGCTTTCAGACTTTGAAGCTTTGAGGATTTATTTTGAATGCATAAATTTTGCTAAAAGTTCAGGTAGCTACAGTAGGGCCAGGACCAGGAGCCAGATGCTGTAGGCTCTATTTGCATTCTTGTCTAGACTCCCCGTGCAGTCGTCAGCACAGGGAAACTTTCCAGGAGGTATTTTCTTTTCTCTCTCCTAATCAACAATACATAGCAATAACACAACAACAATGCTACAAAATCATCTTGTGAAGTATTTAAGAGCCTTGGATTGGGGGGGGCATTTATCAAAGCATTCTTTCTGATATTAACTGTGAGAAAATTAGGGGGGGGGGGGGAAATGGTCCTTTTTCTTGCCCACTAGCAGTGGTGATTACAGAAAAGATGCACTTCATATGCCACAGTCTGAATCAATAGTGGAACAGTGACAAAGAACCAGCATCAAAGAAAATATTTTGGAGGAACATAATTTTTTTTGTTGGGTTTTTCTTTTCCTCCCCACAATTTTCTACATAATGCTACGGATTCATAGTACATATTTGCAAGTGAATAACCTCTATCTGAAAGTACAATTCATATGTGAGTCGAAAAGAAAATATCTTTCTTCAGCCTTCCCACTATTAGGCAGGCAGATGGCTCAATCTAAATGACCATGTGAAAGAAAGAAGAAAAAAAAAAAAAAAAAGACCAACACAGATCGATATCCTCACCATGATTCCTGCATTCCAATAAACACCAAACCATCAGGAGAGAAAAAGAGCATCAAAATATCATTTTAGGAAAAAACAGGTAATAGCTAAAACCAATCTGAAAACAAACAGCCAACAGGTTTAATACAAAGAATGTAAATAAAAGCCCAAACTGCTTTGCTCTTAACATCAGTGCCTGGGATTATCTCGTGTGGAAGTACCACGATAAACCACCACAAACCTCTGTGCATCCCATCCATATGCCACAGTGAGAAATAAATCATGACAGAGAGAAAAAGTAATACTTCCACATACTTCTCTGTCTGGGTGGAGGCTTTGTTGTGCTTTTTTTTTTTAATTAAAGAAAATTCATAATAATAAGGTATTCTTATTCCAAAGGGCAAAACGATTCTGTGATTCCACCAGATTTCAGCAGCTGAGTGTTGTACTAAAAAGTTTTCCTTCCCGTGTTTATTCAAGTGAAACACTGCCAAGGAAAGCTGAATTTCAGACTCCTTGAAAGGTTTCAAAGCCAATTCCTCAAGGCTGCTGACCAAGTTAAAGGTTGGGTATCATCTGAGTAACCAAAAACAAGTATCCTAGCTACTGGCTGTGCAAATGCTCAAAATTTTTGAGCAGAATGTCAAGATACGTGAGCTTTGGACTTCTGTCCTTATTTATTTGCCCACCTTCTACTGTGATGCTCTTTCTTTATTAACTGTACTCTGTCATAACATAGAAATCCAAATGAACCAGCAATTTATCTCTCTCAGCCTGATCCAAGTACACCGAGCTACCACTTTTGCTTCAAGCTGCCTATGGATGGAAAGGTGAGCCAACTGAGAAGCACATTTGATTTTTTCCTTCTTAAAAATAGGACACTCTTAAGAGTGTGAATTGTATTATATTATAAAGAAATAATTGTCATTTGAAAAGCAGGCCAAGTGTTCACTAGCCTCAATTTCAGCGATTTAATGTTATGTTTTAACTAGCATTCATTAGTTAAACTTTAAAGTTTAACCCCAAGCTTTCCTGCACGCATTGCCATCTCTCATATAAACTCTCTTATTCTTAAAAGAACCAAAAGCTTCCATTAACAAGGCTAAGAAATGGAATTCTATAATGAAGCTCAAGTGCAAAAAAATAGATACTCATCAGCCCACTGACTGTTCCAATCACAGCTGAATATTTCATTATTTTTCAGAAGGACACATTAATATTTTGGGATCACATCTAGCCATTTAAAACCAGGAAGAGTTCATAAGACATGGGAAAAAGAAAAAAAACCACCACAACAGACACTTAACCAAACAAATACTTTGCAAAGCTCTTAGCATAAAACATCCTGCAAATCCCACGTATTCCCATGCAAACATCTGAAAACAGCCCTGACTCAAGATCCTTTACATCTTTTTTTTTTACAACCCTGCAAATTTTGCATTTTATTTCAGGACATCAGACAAATGCATTGTGTTTCTACTGGTATTTGCATTAAAAAAAAAAAAAAAAAAAAGCTGGTCAAAAAAGCAAAAAGTATTTATTGTGCCACGAGCACAGCGTATGCCAAATGTACATTTGAACACTGCCAAAAAGCAACTGCACATTTCCTTTTTATCAACGTGCCAACGGAACGTGGTGCAAATTAGGGTGGAGTAACCTGATTTTTAGAATTCAGACATCACAATCCTTGGCATTCACCAAACCAGCCTTACAAGCAGTCTCTTTGGCTGCCTTTAATCAGAGAAGCAGAGCCTTTACCAGGCCTCTGAAGCTGGCCTAAGTAAACTGACCTTTTTAAGTCTCAGAAAACTTGAACTCTATTTGCCAGGAGGAAAAAAAAAAAATAAAAAAAAAATCTCACGTTTCTAATTTTGTGGCAGCAGTTCATACAGTATGTATAATATTTAAACATGCTCTAATTCTTACGTGTCAAAACAATCACGTTCATTAATATTTCCTTTGCGCCTGCACTACTTTCAATGTATAATTTTCTAAGAGCCATTCCCTAGCTACTTAGTACTCGTCAAGGAACTCCAAAGAAATGGGAATCAAAACCTGCAACCACTATCTCCAAATTACATATTGATAGAAGTAGTGCTTAACTAAACCTGTTCAGAGACCTGGAGTAGAAAGAAAAAAAAAAAAAAAATTAAAAAATCCCCGGTTTATAAATACAGGGAAATAATCTAAGAAGGATGTGAAATACTGCTAATCTTTTTTCCAGAATCCATTTGTCTTAAGTCTCAGAAATAAATTCCCCACCACAGTGATGGCAAAATGCAGTTGCTGACTATTTAAAGAAAGTAAAGGAGAAAGTTCAACTTGAGGAGATCTCTCTGTTCTCACCAGTTACATTAAACTGGAGACATTCAAGCAGAAAAGCCAGCACAGTAACTTTAAGGGAAAACAAAACAAAAAAAAATAAAAGCAGAACATTTTGGTAAGCGTCAGTTCTTTTCTCAGGAATACCTCAGGCTTACAAACTTCTCTCAAATTAAGCAACAATGCATCTCTTCAGATTCACCGTGTTTATTTGAGGTGTTCAGTACCATTCATCTCTACATCTTCACCAACAGTAACCACTAAGATCAGGGAGCGATGGTAAAATGGAGTAAAACCTCTAATGCTTTGGCTAGATTTGTGAACAGGCATTAGACCAAACCCATCAATACAAGAAGCAAGAAAAGATTTAAGTTTAAGGACAAGATGTGTAGCTTGCATGTCCTGCGGAAAAGAAGTGGAGACGGCAGGCAGAGAACCTTGGCACGCCTAAGGCAAAGTCTCAGCAGCTCTGCAATGAACTCCAGTGACTTTTCACTGAGGAAATGTGTGACTTGACATACTGGGCACTAGATAACAGCAGCAGAACACCAGCACTGTAGAACAGAGTGAAAGTTGGAGAGCTACAGAAGAGCAGAGATGGGGATTTTTGGAGGAGCACCATCAATGATCGTGGACCTCTACTGGAAACATCTCTACAGCCTCGAAGAAATCTTACACTCCAGGAAACACATGCCTGTTACAGAAACTCCGCTGAAACACTGGATGATTTTAGGCTTTGGGGTTGCTTTTTTCCCCCCCCCTGGGTTTCTAGCTCTTGGTTGTCAAGATCTGTGGAATAAAGCACTAACTACTCTCTCTCTCCCTCCTGCCCTTGACATTTGAATAGACAAGCCAAAAACCTTCAAAGTAAAGCTAGACAAAACTGCTGATAAATGGTTTACCATTCCAAACTGTAACACACTGAAACTTCTCAGTCCTGTCAGACTCC
>WTSP01026232.1:0-19270 GCA_025331215.1 Actenoides lindsayi
AAAGGAGCCCGGCGGATGGAGAGAGACGGCCCATCAGCGCGGGCGAGCCGTGCCCCCGGCTCCATGGTAACGCTACATGCTCCCTCGGGATTGGCTGCGGCGCCGGAAGGAGCGTATCGGCGCCAATATAGAATGCTGCGGGGAGAAAGTTTTCTCTCTTCCCCTCCCTCCTGAATGAGCTTTTGGCGACTGCGGCCAGGAAACGCTTCGATTCGGTTCACCCCACGCGGAGCAACAGTGAGAGGCTGGCGTTGTTTCGTCCTCTCATCGCTGGGCCTCCTTTTTGCTTCCCCGGGCCCTGGGGTAGGGAGGGGGAGGCCGGGTTTTCCCTAGGGCTTTCGAGCTACCTTAGAGCCTCCACTCCTAGCTCTGCAGGCGAAGTCCTCTTGGCAAATAACCCTAATTTAACTTAAATATTTTCTGATAAAAATTTTGTTTCTCTAGCTCAGTTTGCTGTCATGTCCCCAAATTGACACCTGTGGAGCGAGATGAGTAAGGAAGCCAGAGGCAGGGGATGCGCCCGAGGAAGAAGCTTTTATGGGTGGCGAGGAGGATGGCGAGGTGGATGGCGAGGCAGAGGACAGAAGGGAGAGGGGAGAAAAATGCCCGAACCTGGTGAGCCAACTCCTCTGTTTATGTCTTCTGAAAATGTAATGCTTTTCTTTTGATCTACTTTTGCACTAGGTAATTACAGCTATTTGCTTCTGGTTTTCAAAGGAATCACTGAGAATAAAACTTAAACAGTTTTAGTATCTGCATTGTTTTAACTGCCACTTTAATATATATATTCTGGTTTTTTTCCTTCCCCTAGTAAGATCTCGACTAGTTCAATCAACGTTGGACCACTTTATTCCCTATAAGGGCTGGAAGCTTTATTTCTCTGAAGGTATTTTTAGACCAAAATTATATATAGCAAGTATTTAACTCCATTTTTCTAGAACTGGTCATAAGTAGAGGGGATAAGTTCATTAAAAAGCATCTGAAATAAATATTTGTTATATAAAAACATGAATACAATAGAGATTTCAGTCTTGTGGCATACTGTAGTCTCTGTGGGTTCCAAACCTTGGAAAGGTATCTTGAATAATGTAAAATATGCTTTTTCCTTAAACCTGTTCAATTAGCCACATAAAACGTTCAATCTATCAAACAATCTATCAAATACTGGAATATTCATACTTCTACTATGTGTTTCTTGATCCTGTGTGCTTGTCCTGTGTCATCTTAGACAAAGTTCTGTTTTGTAGCAGGTTGTATAATAGAACATTACTGTGATAAAATAGAGAGCTGTCATCTTCCTCAGTTTTGGAATGCAGATAAATAATGGAAGAGAAATTGCCTGTTCATGCATTTTGTGAAATAAAAATAATTATTTCTGTCAGTTCCTAACATGGTGTGTTTCTAATTAGCTTATGCTGACAAGTCTCCTTTTGTCCAGAAGACTCAAGCCTTTGAAAAGTTTTTCATGCAACGCATTGAGCTTTATGATAAGGTAAAACCAAAAAATATCCCACCCCCACAAGCTGTCGTTGATACAGTAACATTACAAATTCCGTGTATCTTCTCTATCAAAATAATTTCCATCATAGCTATGATATGTTTATGACATGATTTGGATGTGTTGTGTTTATAATTTGAAGTCTATTTTATAACTTAAATTGGTTCACAGGATGAAATAGAAAGAAAAGGAAGTATTCTCGTGGATTATAATGAGCTAATACAAGACAGAGAATTGGCTAAATCAATACCAAATATATCTACTGAATTAAGAGATATGCCTCAGAAAATACTGCACTGTATGGGTCTGGCAATTCATCAGGTAAATACAATTTTCTAATACATAGAAGCATAACTCTCACACTGAAAAAGAATCAGTGGGACTTAAAGGCATTTATAAACTCCAAATATCTATGTTTTTCTGTCTTACAGGAAACTATTTTTTTGTTTAAAACTCAAACTCTTCCACTGCTCCACCCTTTCTATATGGCCCCCAAAATCACTTTTCGAAAACGCTTTGTTCTTGGTGCATTTTTGCTTACTTGTCATAAAAGCAGTTGACTAAAACTAAATGTAATTGACTGCTTATGTTATTTCCTGTTTGGAGTTCTAATTACTGTTTTTCGTGTGTGTGTGTGTGTGTTTGGTTGGTTGGTTGGTTTTTAAAAATATATTGTATGTTACCTGTGCTGGGTGTCCCACCACATGCAGCAGAACCATGGCTGGTGGGTGAATGGTGAGTAGATTCAAGGATGCCTGGCTCTGTTCAGTGTCTCTTTAAAGTCACATTTCACTGCTTGTTGACAAACAATTTCTGATGTGTTTGTCCTTTAGTCGAACAAAACTCCACACGTTGATCAGAGCACTAAAGATTATTGTATACTATTTTTTTGAATTAAAAAACCCAAATGCAGCAAATCTGTTTATTTTAAGTAATGCTTAAAATGAAGCTTAAAACTGCTCAGAAGCAGAAAAACACTTCAGGGGAGCATCACTGGACACTAGAGAGCACTTGAGACTTCAGCAGTGGGGAGGGATCTGATGGTAAGGGATGGTAATCAGAAGTAAGAGCAAATGGGATCCATGTGGTGTGACACAACATGCATTTGTGTCTGCCTTTCTGTTCTGTCCAGGTGCTAACAAAGGACCTTGAAAGGCATGCTGCAGAGCTGCAGGTGCAGGAAGGATTACCGCTTGATGGAGAACCAATAATAAATGTGCCTCTTATTCATGCTAGGTAATGGGTCATTTTTTTTTTTTAGGATGATCTATCTGCTTCTTAGCTTATGGCTTTCAATGGCCAAGAACAGTGCTGAAAGTTTACTTATTTTATTGAGAGACTTGACTTTCTGAAGCTATTTTCAGAACAGTCTACATTTTGTTTTTTCCACATGACAAAGGCTAAACTGTCCTTGTGAAGAAAAAAGTGAAATGAAACCTGCTTATAAGCTGAACAAACAAGCTCTTGTAACTATTTATAGTTAGCTTGTAAGTAGAGATCTTACAAGTGGAATGACTATTCTATGAAATATGTGTTGATTAAAACCAGAACTGCTTAAATTTCTGTTGTTTACTGGATAGGTTAGGAAGTGATTATGGTCTAGCCTTTTGTTAGCAAAAGGCTTATCTTTGTAATGAGGCTGATTTGAGGGGTGTGGACATAAACTACATCTGGTAATATTTATTATTCCTCTTATGGATGTTTTGACAGGAGTGAATGAGGACATGTTATTTCATATTAGCTTAAACCTATTAATGATTACTGTAGACAGTCTCAAGAATATTCTTATTACTCTAACTTGAAATTAAGAAGGTGAGGTTACACTAACTCTGAATAAGCATGTACTTACAAGAATCATAACTGTTATAATTTTAAAAGCTTGATATCTTTTGAGTTCTTAATGAAACAAGTCCTTAACACATTGGTTTTATTTCTTTATCAGAAGTAATGGTGTCTTAGAGTTCAGAAGTCTGAAGGGGACTCAGACTATAACCCCTATTTGAGATAAAATAATTTTTTTGGGTTTTTTTAAATTCCTTTTTGGTGATGTCATAGTATGAGAAAGCAGCATGTTTTGGCATGATAGGCCAATTCAGTTTGGGGGTATGTCACACTAGCTTATTTTTAAGCTTTGCATTGTTAGAAAATAGCACTTTTAATAGCGTGGTAGAATGTGGTTAGGAAAAACCCGTGGCCAAAAAAAAGATATATACTCTCAAGTTCCTTAGACAGTTTTAGACCATTATCTAGTAGAACAAAGTACTCAGTAAGTCAGCAAAGTATCATGCTTCTAAAATGGTTCTGTGGCATAGGCAGGGTTGAACCATGAGATGGTGGTGTTCAGGATCTTAACTGGAGGATGCAGGGAAAACCCTGGATTTCAGGAACCAGACTCTTCACATTGGTGCCCAGGGACCATGGATACAAATGGAACCACTTGGAATTCCATGTGAACACGAGAAAAAGCTGTTTTACTGTGAGAAGTTGTGTAGTCTTGATTTCACAAATACATTCAAAATGCAACTGGACATGTTCCTAGGAAATGTGCTGTAACTGACCCTTCTTGAGCAGTGGGGTTGGCTGGACAATGTGGTCTGCTGCATGATAAACATTTCCATTTCAAGTTTATTGTTCTGAAATATTTGGCTAGGTGTTCTTTGTTTTCCTTTACAAGGTGCAGTGTGTTGTACCTGATGACAGGTTCTTACACCCCTGAAACACGAAAACTCACCCTTCCTTTTGGAGTGTAAGCACGAGAAATCTTTGATCCTCTTCTGTCACCAGTCTAAACTCGGATCTTAATCTGAAATAATTCAAAGAGACTGTTATAGGTGACTATAAAGTAATCTCGATTGTGTTGCTAAGGTCGCAGTTGTTTACCAGAGGGAGATGTCGCTGTCTAAACCAATTGTACAGCTGTTGAGGTCTATACACTTGGGAAATAGTAAATGTTAATGCCGCTTTCTAGAACAAGAATCAGAGACTACGCTGTGGGTCCACAGACAAAATATTTCTAATCATTGCTCTGGATTACTGCTTAATAGTTGGTGTGTAAGTGTTAATGATTAAACTGATTAATTTAATTAACCAAACAAATGTTAATGCTTAACTTCTGCATAGAGTGTACAACTATGACCCGCTAACCCAGCTGAAAAATGTTCGGGCCAACTGCTATGGAAAATACATTGCCTTGCGTGGCACTGTTGTGCGTGTCAGTAACATTAAGCCTCTGTGCACTAAGCTAGCTTTTGTATGTGGCACATGTGGAGATGTTCAGAGTGTTCCTTTACCTGATGGAAAGTATACTCTTCCAACTAAGGTAAGTTAAACCCATTTAATTTCATATTTTCCAGATTTTTACTTATCTGTAGTGATTTGACAAGAAGCAGCACCGTGGTGTTAATAAAGAAATCTAATCTCTAGAGCTAGGTTAAACTACTGACATGTTAGAAAATGTTATCATGCAACTCCGTATTACTTCATACCCTGGCTATTTGAAAAAATTGTATCCCGATGAAACAAAAGCAGTAGGTTAAAACTCTTTCAAATCTAGATAAAAAAAACTCAAACAAAATAACTCTTCACTTCTGTTTCACTAGTTATGTTTAAAAAGCCTCTTCCGCCTCACTGCAGTGGTTTTCTGTGCTTAGATTGGGGGGTCTATGGGTTTTGTTTAGAACTTTCTACTTTAATTTCACTGTTCTTTTTGAATCTGGATTTAAAAAGTCATTAGACAGAGGACAGTACGGGTTGTTTTGTCTTATATGTGCTCAAGTAAAAAAATTATCTCCTCTAGAACATCTGCAAGTATTAAACCAAAGCAAATCCCCACCAACGCTGCCCCCCGCCCCCAACCAAAAAAACCCCACAACAAACAAATGAAAACGCCCCCAAAACCTCCACAACACCCAAAACCTCAAACCATTTCAGTAAGGGGATCAAACAATGCAGTTGTATTTGCTCTAACAGCTGAGGTGGGGGTTCAGATGTCTGTGCTTGATAGCACTTCAGTAATCATGTATGTGCTAATTTGTAGTCCCAATTTAACTAGCTTTTTTCCTGAAAAGATGTTAATGAATCACATTTGTTTTATATTTTTAATAAAGGCAATGTAAAATGTTGATTTTTAAAAAAAGGCTGAGAATTAATCAGAGTTACTGTTGTTACAGTGTCTCATTCCTGAGTGCCGTGGCCGATCCTTCACACCTGACAGAAGCTCTCCTTTAACCACCACAGTAGACTGGCAGTGTGTTAAGTAAGCATCTCTCCCCTTCTGTGCAAAAATGTAATGCAACAGGGTATTGAAAAAGTGACAAGGATGGCTCATTCCTTGTTGCACTCTCTTGAATGAGCTGTAAATCAGCTAGAAAAGCACTATTAAATTACATTGTTCAGCTGTGACAGTTGACTTGAATGAACTGAAAGTAAATTTGAGGGTTAAATACCTTAGTTGGAAGGGGTATTGTGCCTCCTGTCCTTAAGGTACATTCAGCAGAAGGAAACAGTGCTGTGCCTGCCCACGCATCTACTTTCTATATCTAATCAGCAAGCAGGTATTCTATATTTTGAGACCTTTGCTGTGGGGGAAGGAGTCACTGTTACTACAGAAAACTACAGAAATTAACAATGTTAAAATGTAGGAAGGTGGACAGTGTGTCTAGTTTTCATTGCTTCCCTCTTACTATGTCTATTAGTGCTGTGAACATTCTACTATTGACCCATAATATTTGTTCAGGGAAGTCTGATGTACTTCCTTGTACATCCCCTCAGCTTACTCTAGTAAGGGTGTCAGCTTGGAAAAAATAATCCTATGCTTACTTTTTCCCACTTACATTCAGATTCAGTAAGTTCACATGGTCTGTATCAAAAGTCTTGTTGTGACAAATGACATCTAAACATAATTTTCTTTAGAAACATTTTGTAATAGAAGTAATTTTAAACTTAAAAAATTGTGCTGACGTTCTAGTCAGCAGCTCTAGAGGGTGCTGTTTATCACAGCTTCTTAGAAAATCTTGACCCTGGGCTTCAAGCAAAACTATCAGAGCTCTTAAGTGCAGAGCCCAAACTGGAACCTTTTGAAGAATTTGTTAGTTGCTAACCTTTTATAACTGTGCAGAGTGAGCCACAGTTCTTATTACAGTGTGGGGAATTTCTTGGGCCTTGCTAGGGTCAAAATACCAATTAGGCATTCATGGGGGCAATAATGTCTCACCTTTTAATTTTTGTACGAGGTCCATCTGATTTCATGGACTCTACATCCCTTGAGATGTTCCAGGTCAGGCTTGATGGGGCTCTGAGCAACCTGATCTACTTGAAGGTGTCTCTGCTTACTGCAGGGGTGTTGGACTGGATTACCTGAAAAGGTCTCTTTCAACCCGAACTATTCTATGATTCTACTTATTTCTACGTGAATAGTGCTAGAAAATCTGAATTTCAACTTTGATTATTATTTCTGGAGTTCATAGTTTTTGTCTTTCTGGGTTTTAAAGCATAATGTATACCCATTTATTAAAGTCTGAACTGAAAAAGTCTGTTTTTCCAAATTCAGCACTGCTATTTCTAGAGTTTCAGGGCATTTCTGCTGTCTCCCTTTTCAGTTTGGAAAGGATTGGTTGGAGGCACACAGCTGCAGATCTTGTATGCTGTAGTTGAACTAGTAATGTTACATATGGAGTGAACACTCACCTGGTGTTTTGCAGGGTGCAGGAGCTCATGTCAGATGATCAGCGAGAAGCAGGTCGAATCCCTCGGACAATTGAATGTGAACTGGTTCAAGATCTTGTGGACAGCTGTGTCCCAGGAGATATGGTCACAATTACAGGGGTAGTAAAGGTGTCAAGCACAGAGGAAGGTAAAATATGTTAGTAAGCTACATGTTTAATTCTTCTGCACTATGGATTATTTTCTTTCCTCTATTGACTGGAAACATAATCAACTTTTATTTTGCTACAATAATGTAATTACTTAAAATTCCTGGAAAACTTTATTTTTATTCTCTGAGAAATTTCTCTATACATATACCCTCCTAATCCAGCAAAATATTTTGTGTACCTAATTGGTGGGAACCTAAAGAACAAATGTAACTAGAAACTTACTTTGCATCAATTTTTGAAAATGCAGATGATCAATTACTTAAAGAGGTACATTTTGCACATGGTTGTACTTAATATTTCTGAATTACCCCATGCCATTTTAAAATAACGTCAGTAGTTAAAAACAGAAAAAAAAATATTCCCTCATCCTTTTTGAATTTTTCCAACAGGAGCTTCTAAAAACAAGAATGACAAGTGTATGTTCTTGTTGTACATTGAGGCGAATTCTGTCAGCAACAGTAAAGGACAAAAACCAAAGAATTTTGATGACGAGACTTCTCAAAGATCATTCATGGAATTTTCACTTAAAGACCTCTATGCTGTTCAAGAAATTCAAGCTGAGGAAAATCTGTTCAGACTGATCGTGAAGTAAGTTGTCAGACCTAGACTAGATCTAGGATTAGACTACTGAATCAGCATGACCACTTTGGGAGAAATATGACAGCTAATGTTAAGGCTGTGAAATGTCTAAGGTTTGTGCAGTAGATACCACAGAAATTTAACAGACTTTAATGGGCAAGGGGCTTGGGAGGAAGGGAAATTATTGCAGTGGGGACATTAGGACTTTGGGAAGAATTTAAGAATACAGTGAAGTTAAGAGTGCTTTTGTTCAACCCTGAGACAGAAAACTATGGGTAAAAAAAAATTAATTTTACTTCTCAGTGAGTAAACTCAACTTGGCTATGTTTTGTTCTTTGCTCTGCTGTTCTGCAGCAGAGGAAAGAGGTGCAAGAACTGAAAGGGTGTGAAAGAATCTTCAGTTCAGACGAATAAGTACTCTTTTAACTGGAGTCTCCCTCAGGCCTTCCCAGTGGAGTCAAAGAACACAAAACTAGCACCTTTAAAAGGAAAGTTACAAGTTAATGGATTAAGAATGGGTGCAGAAACCACTGGGAAGCTGGTTCTCTTCTGTATGTGAACTCAGATGAAAGGCTTTTCTTATTTCAAGCATGTCTGGTTTTCTGAAAATTTGAAGAAATTTGATGCTGCTGATTTAAACTGATAAAACTTTCATATGTTTATAGAGGTGTTCTGTAGCAAGAAAGATTTAACAAGTGACTATATAATAGTAATACAAGATTTATATTCCCCTTATATTACAGTGTTCTTTGTTTTTCAGCTCTCTTTGTCCTGCAATCTACGGCCATGAGGTAAGCAATTTAAAACCTCTACTTGCATCTTCAGTTTGAAATGTTTCTGGTGACTGTGACCCACAGTCACTTTCAGTGACAAGAAGATGGCAGCCATCCAGAAGGAATGGCATATTACAGCCAAGTCTAGGGAACTGACAGTATTGGTCACCATGATCACATACTTAAAAGTGTTGGTATGTACCCCTACAGATTGTAAAGGCAGGTTTGGCCCTGGCCTTATTTGGAGGATGTCAGAAATTTGTAGATGACAAGAACAGAATCCCGGTGAGAGGAGATCCACATGTTCTGGTTGTTGGAGATCCTGGATTGGGAAAAAGTCAAATGTTGCAAGTATGGGTTGATTTATTTCTGTTGTCTGATTGTAGGGGTTTTTTATTCTTTGTTATCCTGACTTCTTGGAAGCATAGTATGATAGCTGTGCTAAGATCAAAGGGCTGCTTGAGCCTAGCTGGAGCTACCTTTTCATATAGGAGGCATCAAATATAGCGTAGTACCCAAAGGGGTTATCTGCTGCCCTTTTCTTCCAGGGAGCCTTACAGAAGGGATCTGGCCTGTTAAAACACTTACCAAAGCAGGTATACTTGGTCAAGTCTGTGAGCTTTCAATTACAGGCTTGCTGTCCTGCTGTTATATTTTGGGGTTTTTTTCACCAACCCTTTTCCACAGTGAGGAGTTTCACTCATTCCTATCTTCATTTAGATGATCCACTGTCCAATAGAATATGTCCACTCTTGGAACTAATGCAAAATTAAATATCATGTCACTCACCTTCTGTGAGGTTTACTTCCATTTTCTTGCCCTGTTTCTGTGTTCCTAGCACCGATCTTGAGTTTTGGGAAAGGGACCTGCTGCTGTCTTTAGGTTTTAAAGTTGGCAGGCATTTCTGCATGACAACAAAATTAGTACTAGAATTTTTTCATCTTAGAGTGGTTTTAAAGACCATGTCTCTTCCCATGGTTGCTGTGAAAGAGGGACAGAGGTCACCAAGACCTGCAGCACTGCATACCTCAGTTAAGAAGTCTGACTCTTTCTGGTGTGGATTTTGTTAGGATATGACTTGCAACAGCTTAACCAAACTGTTGGATTTGTATGCAAGCATATTGGCACACAAATTTTTAAACTATTTTTTTATTTGAATTATAATTCTGTAACATGCAATAGATTATTTGTTACTAAACAACAGAATGCCATTCAAGAAAAGCTGGTAGCCTGTTCCTTAGATGAGACCCTGAGACAAGGCTTCTCTGTCATCACTGTCACAGGAAAAAAAATCCCAAGGAGAAAACCAAAGCTGTGTAGGAGAAGGATTTTTGTTTTCTTTGGTGGTTTTTTGTTGTGTTTTTTAGATTGGCGTTGTGGTTTTTGTTTTGTTTTTTGTTGTTTTGTTTTTGTTTTGTTCATTTACTACTTTTTATTTTTGTTTGTATTGTGTGTTTTTGTTTGCTTGGTTTTTTAAAATTCAATAGTCAGTGCCTGCTACATATCTGGTACTGAACAAATGTGCTTTGGGGAGTATATGAAATTATGCCTTTTGGTTACAGTTGCCTTTTAAATATAACAGAGGCACCAGTAACTATAGAGACTTACCAGGAAAACACAGTTATAACTGTGTTTTAGGCAAAATTAACTGCAACATATCTATGTTCAAGATTACCATACTTTGCTTTTCTAGATTGTATTTCAACTTGTAGGTTACTTTCTGAATACTAGAGGCATGGAGAAGACTAGGACTGTCCTTTATCCCCTAGTTGTGAGGAGAACTGTGCATACTTCCTTTGAAGCAGCATGTGTTTGGGCACTAGAATAAGATAACAGTCTAAATAGACCTTGGGATCTGATGATTGGGAAACCATATATTTGCAATTCTGTGACTGATTGCTTGTGCCCAAGTATTTCAACTGACCTTGAAATATAAATGCTGTGCCCAAGGTCCTAGCCATTTTGGAAACACTACAGATGTGGCTGTGCTGCAAGTATTGTGACCAAAGTAATTCCTACTGGCTCTCTGAAGTTATGTGTCTAGGGGTCGCAAGAAGTTATAGCTTTACTGTTGGGCCATGTTAAGTAGAAGCAAATCTGGGTTCATCTTGAATTGTTCCTTTAAAATAAGGCTTATGAAATTCTTCACCCTGGGGAGGGAAAAAACCCATTTATTTCTCTTCTAGGCAGTGTGTAATGTTGCTCCTCGAGGTGTGTATGTTTGTGGTAATACTTCCACCAGCTCTGGCTTGACTGTTACACTGTCTAGAGATGGTGCTTCTGGAGATTTTGCCTTGGAAGCAGGTGCTTTAGTGCTTGGAGATCAAGGTAATATATGTGTAATGCTATAGGTTTTGTATGACCATACATGGGGGGTAGGGGTGTGTATGCTGGTGCTTGCATAATTCTGGACTAAAAATGTAAGTTTGAATCATGAGATCAGTTTTCCATGCCTTGGGAAGTTCTGATTTCTCCAGTGACTTCTCTGGAGGTGGTTTCTGCTCTCTGACGTATGAAACTGGACTTCTGCAATTGGCACACCAGCCTTATCTAATGTGTCAAAGAGCTAGGATTTCCTTCTTGAGAAACTTCTGACTTAATGGCAGCTGCTGGGACTCCTATTGTGTTTGAAAATTATCTGGCTTCTGAGATGTCACTTATTTCTATTTTTAGAAAGCTTGCTTTGTCATCCTAATGTGTAAACAAGACCCTGCTTCTGCAAGCCAGACCAACTTCATAAAGGTTCAGCTGTGGCACCATGAAATGAAAACAAACCTTGCTGAAATGGAGGCTTGGTCCAATGTCTCCTGCAGTCCCTTGGCCTCTAGGTTGGACTTCTGATGTAGCCCCTGGCTTGTAGCATACACCTGTCCATCAGTTAATGTCTTTATTAATAAGTCATTGCCTTGTGTTAATTGCTTCCAGGAATTTGTGGAATAGATGAATTTGATAAGATGGGAAACCAGCATCAGGCTTTGTTGGAAGCCATGGAACAACAAAGCATCAGCCTTGCCAAGGCTGGCATTGTTTGCAGTTTGCCAGCTCGGACATCTATTGTTGCTGCAGCAAACCCGGTTGGAGGACATTATAACAAAGCCAAAACTGTGTCCGAGAATTTAAAGTGAGCACTTTCTTAAATGCTGCTTTATATAGTTCACATTCAAATATACAAGCTACAAGACTGACAGAAGCTTCTATGATTGCTTTCTAGTTTCCTGAAGCTTCAACACAAACTTACTGTAGTAATTTTTCACGGCTTTTGAGAGAGAAATTGCTGTTCTACTTTATTCTGGATGAATGGGATGGGATTTTAAGCGTCTGTGAAGTGGAGCAGAGTTGCTGTAACTTCCACTTCTTCATGAGCACTTGGTGGTTTTCTTGTCTTTACTCTAGAATGGGGAGTGCTTTGCTGTCAAGATTTGATCTAGTTTTCATTTTGCTGGACACCCCAAATGAAGACCATGATCACTTGCTGTCTGAGCACGTGATGGCAATCCGAGCTGGAAAGCAGGCAGCATCCAGCAGTGCAGTTGTGACTCGTGCCAACACACAGGATCGCTCTCTACTCCAAGTTGTTTCAGATCGACCGCTGCTCGAAAGACTAAAGGTAGGACTTGTCCTGCCACTGTTGCTATGCCCCTTCCTGTGGTGGTCTTTGTCTTGGGACCTGCTGGATGTTTTCAGTCCCGCTTCTATTCCTCTCATGGTAATTGGCTCTGAATCAGAGGAAGCATCTAAGACCCCAGCCACCAGTTTCTGTCAACTGTCTGTTGTAGCGAAGACTACACAGTCTGCTGGAACTGCTAAAGATGTGTCTCAAGGAATCTTCATCTCCACAAGGAAGAGAATTTGGTAGTTGAGTTGGGTGGTTTTTGGTTGTGGTAGTGAGAAGACACTTTGCATGAGATACTCTAAAGCAAATTTGCTGTGTTAGATACTAATAAAGAACTACAGAACTAGAATGGGTATAAGAATTTTATAAAAATGTGATGTGCTGTCAAGTACTGAATCTGAATAAAGCAGCATGTAAACAAATCCTTGGGCACCTGTAACTCATGACAGATTTGGGGATTACAGGAGAGGAAGCATATTTCTTATTAAACTTAAGTGATCATCAGTTTGAGTGCTGATATTGTCAAATGCCAGGTCTTAGAAGAAATATCCCCTACTGGAGCTAAATCCATGCACTTTTGGAAGTGGGATATCAGCAGTGATGGTTTAATCTCCTGTGCAGCTATGTCTTATAAGAATTGGGAAATTGGATTTTCCCCTTTTAAGAAAGAATGCTTCATATAATTAAATCATTTTTGGCACTACTTATTGCAAATGAGAAGCTTCAGCTGCTTTTTTTTTCTGAAATGGCCAAGTGTTTGGTTACATATCTCAGCATAGCGTATGGACTTCTTAAATGAAGCACTAAAGCCCTTACAGTGAAGATTTCACCAGATAAAACATAGAAGATGAGGATTTTATGTTAAAATGTGTATTGTATAAGGTTCTAACAGACAGAAATCTAAGCTCTTTGTAATTGTATTAGATCTTACCAGGAGAAAACTTTGATGCCATTCCACATCAGCTGCTGAGGAAGTATGTTGGATATGCTCGGCAATATGTTCACCCAAATTTATCTCCAGAAGCTGCTCGGGTCCTCCAGGAATTCTACCTTGAGCTCCGGAAACAGAACAAAGGAGTAGACAGCACACCAATCACCACGAGGCAGCTAGAGTCACTGATTCGACTTACAGAGGTAAAAGCAAGCTGTGATACTCAAGGGATTGAAAGGAAAGAGATTATTGCTAAACTACTATTGATATCTGATACTTTTTGACAGCTTAGTCACTGCTCTGATTTTTTGTTATGTTAAAAAAAAAAAAGGGGGGGGGGGAAGAATGCAAAAGACTTTCGAATGCTTAAGAGCTACTGTTGCTTAAAGCCTTTTATAAAGTAAAATATCCTTGAGGAGGTGAAAAGAGAAATGTCCTGGATTGAGTTAGAATGAACCTAATTCCATTCAGTGACTTTTACTTTACAGCTCGGTCTCTAAGTAACAGCACTTCCTCCAAAAGGAGGTGAAGGCAGGAACAAACTGCTGCCCATTGTGAACTTAAACTGCTGCTGTTTTCCCTAACACTGGGCCTTATTAACACTATTGGTGATCTGCTGCTTCCTAAGAATACACTGTTAAGAAGCAAATAAACTGCAGGCTACAGCCTAATGATGCAAGGATGCAGAAAATATTGAAATACTATAAGAAAAATAGAGGAATCTTCCTCTAAATTCTGTATGCTCAGGTTCCATCTCTGCTCTTAAGATTTGTGCTCGTTGTAGAGCAATTGTAACCTTTTTTTTTTCCACATCAGCTATAATATATCTTTGTGGGGTTTCTTGTTTTGTTTTAAGGCACGATCAAGGCTGGAATTAAGGGAGAAATCTACCAAGGAAGATGCTGAGGATGTAATAGAAATAATGAAATACAGGTAATACACACTGCTTTTAAAAACAAAGCATCACAGTGCTATCTATTCAAAACTTGTTGGTTTGTGGTTTTTTTATTATTTGTTTTTCTAAAATACAGATCCACAAACACAGTCAAGACTTGATCAGCTTTAGGCTCATGATAAGAATATTCAGATTTGTTAGCTCTTCTTTAAAAACCGACAGCAGCCCTAAGTTGAATATGATTGCTTAGGCCTTTGGGTTGTCATTGCAGCTCTTATGGACATCCATGCACAGTAACTTAAAAATAAGGTGCTGACAAAGAGTTTCTCTTATGTGATTACTCTGTTGCTGCAGCTAAACAATTTATATTGTTATGTTTTGTGAAGTGATCAGCCACAGTGATTTGGATGGTCCAAGTTCCCTACATAGTGACTTTCTTCCTAGGGGATGGTACCCTGTGTTGCTTATGAAAGCTTTCTCAAGCAGTTATGTTTAAGGAAGCAAATCCATGTGCTCTTATTTTACTTGCCATTGATTTTTTTTATATATATATGTATATATTTTTAGCATGCTGGGAACCTACTCTGATGAGTTTGGAAAACTGGACTTTGAACGTTCACAGCATGGCTCTGGGATGAGCAATCGGTCACAAGCAAAAAGATTTGTTTCTGCCCTTAACAGTATTGCAGAGAGAACATACAACAATCTCTTTGACTTGCAACAGCTTCGACAGATTGCAAAGGAGCTACAAATACGTGTAAGTTTGGAAATAAAGCATTTCTTCAACAGCAAACTGCAAGACCAGTCAAAATTATTCATTGCAAAATCGGAAGCAGAAGAGGTACATCTGTTGTGCCTTCCTGCAGTGAACAGAAATAAGCAGTGTTTGCTGCTCTTAGGTTCAACAATCTTCCTGAGTTGCCTTTATAAGCTTTACTAATCTTACTAGCTATCAGACAGTAACAGATTAAGTAAGGATTGCTTCTGAAGCTGTCCTTAACAAGATTCTGCTTTGTTTTGTGAAAGGCAGTTTTGGTTTCAGTATACTTTACTTCCTCTGGCTCACCAGGGAACACCTATTTCAACTCCCCAGTTTAGATTGTTGTGGTGTCTGTGGTCTAGTTCAGCAGTGCAGTGACATTTCTTTGGGGCCTTCTCTGGCCCAAATATCCCTTTTTGAGTTTTCATTCCTGCTTCTAGTGTCCTAGTATTGTAACATGATAGGAACATCATGTAGGACACAAGGCCACAAGTACTTTTTACCCTGTAACTAATTTGCATTCTGTACTTGTGAGGGACTTCAGTCAAACAAAAATATCGATACCTGACTCTACTTTTTGGTTTAGGATAAAGCTTTAAATGCCAATTTAAAACTTAAAACTGGATTTCAGATGCAATGAGTGAAAAGTACCAATAATTAATTTATCTTTATGTAACTTACTACAGGCAATAATGCTGTTCTTCCTGTTACCTGGTTAACATACTTTGGCCTACTGGGGCGAGATAGTGTCAATCTGCAAAGTAGTTCAAATGTTCAGTGATGTACCTAATTCTGTTTGACAGAACATGTTACTGGCAGCTCTCTTTTCACATGATCATTATTTCATTCAGTGGCCAATCACCTATAGTTAATTCAATGGATTCTATTTTTTCCCTTTACATACAGAATACTTTTTGCCCATTCAAAGTCTGTACCTATAACAAACACTTGGCAATCAGTGAGAGTTGTAGAAGTCTTGAGTTTTCTTTGGTAGGTACTTGTGAAATAGAACTTATGTATACGAAGGTTATGCTGTATTTGTTTTTCTACATAAAGTGTGAAAGTAAAGCACAAAAGGGTGCAACTGACTTATTGCCACCTCCTGGTAGCTCAAGAGTTTGCTAAGGAAACTAACCTATTCTTAGCTCACTCTATTTTGCCAAGTTCTATTACTTTACATCAGATAAAATGTCATTCTTCCAATTTGATATTTATTTCTGTCTCTTCTCACAGGTATCTGATTTTGAAAGCTTTATTGGATCCCTAAATGATCAGGGTTATCTTCTGAAAAAAGGTCCAAGAGTTTATCAGCTTCAGACTATGTAAAAAAGAGTCACTGTGATAAGCTTCTTTGAGACATAATGGTTACATCTGGAATGGACTGCTGGACCTGCAGCAATAAAGCATGCTGACCTGCAGCCCAGCACTGCTGGTGCTGGTGCTTACTAAGGTGCAAAACTACCTTTCAGAAACTTGCTTTAGGCTGCCACAGGACAAACTGACATGTGGTATTGCTGCATGATGAATCTATAGGTCTGCTAGCCCAAATGTGGCTGTGTAAGACTAGAATGTACTTCATCATCCCTGAGGAGTGGAAAGTGTATTTTGTATTGGCATTATCACAGCACAGTAACAGATTTTACTTCTAAACCTAGTGATGTTGGACCCATGAATTCAAACCTAGAAATTTTTCATGAGATGATGATTTGTGTTTCTAGCTTTGTAGTTCATTTCAGGATTTTACAGTATAGAAATCTTTCCAAAGAGTTGGAAAGCTTCAGGTTGAGACAACAGGTTTTGGTAGCTGTAAAATGATACCTTATTGAAACTAGGTTTTCATATGTTTTTTCATTTCCTGCTTTGCAGCTTTGTATTTATTGCTCGTTGCAGCTGAGAATTCTATGTGAAATTCAAGTCTGTTTTAAGAAAATATGTAATATTAAAAATTACAATATTTAATTTGTAAAACAAATTGGATTTTGTCTTTTGTTAAACTTTAATGTTCTTGAACAAATCACAGATTTCTCGTGTGTGTATATACATACAGTAACAGTGAACATGGATGTAGGTGTTCATGGCTCTTGCGTAACATGTTTGTGTTACATATCTTATATGTTTCTTTGTAACTCTTACTGCCACAGCAGAATCTGTGTTCTGCGAGAGTAAAGTGCTGAATATTTCCTGACACTTATGAAGTCAAGAACCATGATCTAGTGCAATAAAAAGGCAGAGGAGAAGCTTTTAGTGAAAGTATTAAAACCAAACAAGCCCACAACATAAAACTATTTAAAAGATTCAAGAATGCATTACTGGTACTTCTGTTTTCCCTCTTATAAATAAGGTAAGATAGGATACACAAATTGTAAGACAACAAAAATAAGCTTCATTATTTCTGCTTTTTTTCAGCAGTTTCATATGATGATATGAGCTTTGCAGATTTGAAAGAACATGTTAGAAGTGCTCAGTCCTGCCTCGGTGTGAATCTACTTCAATATAACTGAAACTGAAAACTAATCTGACAGAGGAGATGCTTAAGAGAAAACTAAGCAATTATAGCTTGACGTATGAGCTCTTAAGGGGTGAGCAGTCTCCTCCTTCGAGGTTTTGTTTGCTCACTATGGTAACTGTGGTTAAGGGCTTTATTTAATGTATGAACTGTCTCTAGGGACATATAGGAGTTGTCATTTGTCCGTCAGCGTTAGCATTTGCAGAGAAGGGACATGCTTTCTTGCACATTGGGAGTTAATTCTCCATGTGGAGGCAACCTACCCTATCAAGAAATGTGTGTTGGATGTTAATTGGTAACCTTTGCCAACATCTGTTGACAGAGTTTGAGGGTGTTTTTTGTTTTTTTTCTTCACCTAGAAGAATCTTCTCTGACTTGTACAACATAACCAGAGCATAGAGGGTAGAGGACAGAACAGGAACTTTGCAAGCAGGGTTCCAGCTCCCCTCTGCTGCTGCTGAAGGCTGAGGTCTGGGCTCAGAACCAGAGAAGGGGCAGGGGCTCTGCCCCTCCCTCCCCCTCCCCTCAAGCAGGACCAACCAGAGCCAGGTACCCAGGTGGTGTTGACTTGCTAAGGTTTCTGTCAAACCAGTTCTGCAGCCTGGTGAGGTCCCTCTTGGTGACAGGATGACCTTCAGGTGGTACCAGGCACTCCTGCTTTTTTCAGGGTAGGGCCCATCCCAGTGTCCCGATCTGCTTCTGCTCCTGCCTTTGCCCTCCTCGCATTAAAAAAAAATCTAATGGATTGGGTAGAAGAATTAACTAAAATGCATCTGACCTTGTTAATTTATTAACTTCTCTTGGTTCTCTCAAACAGCTGTGGAAGAGGGAATTATTCTGTGTGAGATCATTTGTTTTGGTTGGTTGTTTGAAGAACCTGCATTTGTTTTGCGGGTTGTTGACCGGTGTGTGTCCTTACCGCTGATGGAACACCTCAGGGCAATACAGTGATGGCAAAAACATGAAGAAGGACATCTCTTAGTGCTGGGGAAGGGGGGTAGGAGCCAGCCTCAGAAGCAAATAAATGATTGCACTTGGCAAAGTAAACTCTTCTTTCTCCTTCAGCTAAAGCAAACTGTGACGAGGGAGGGTAAGAGCGAAACGCAGCTTCGGTCCCCTCAGAAGTCTGTTACAGTAAAACAAACCTTCCCCTTCCTCGGTGAAGGGCTTGTAAGAGTACAGCGGGAACAAAACGAAGTCGCCCTGCGGGGAAGAGGAGGAGGAGGAGGGGGGTGACCCCGGCAGCCGCCCGCCATGCCGCCATGGAAGCCGCTGTCCGCGCCCCGGGACCCCCGGCGGAAAGCCTCGGCCGGCAGGTAGGCCGGGAAAAAAACCGTCGGAAAACCGCCTTTGCCCTTATTTCTCCTCTCAGCTGGGATCGAATTTTCCACCCAGCGGGCCCGCCCGCTGCGAGTGGCAGCCTACCGTAAAGCAAGGGCTGCCGTAAAGCGCCGCAAAAAGCCGCACGTCCTCCCCCCACCCCTCGCCGCACACGCACACCCCGCGCCTCGTCCCCTGTCCCCGAGTCCCCGCCAGTCTGTCGGGGCGGCGGATGGCGCCGGAGGCGGGAGGCCGCTCGCTCCCGCGGGCAGGGCCGCAGCGCGCGTAGGGCTCCGCGGAGCAGGCGCCATCCCGCACCATGCTGGCCGCCGCTTGGCTGGGCAGGGGCTTCTGGGGGCTCCTCGGCGGCGCGGGGCGGAGGCGGCCGGGCGGCGGCACAAGGCCTTTGGCCGGCCGACCCGGGGAGGCGGCGGAGAGGCACGGCGGAGGGGCGAGCGGCCGCCCCCGTGGCAACGGCGGCGTTTTGTGCCTGGCGGCGGGCGCGGGGGCACCGGCGGGGCC
>WTSP01026233.1:0-29494 GCA_025331215.1 Actenoides lindsayi
TTCGGCCTTGCAGGCCTTAGCATAACTACTTCTAGCTAACAACTATTTCTGTCCTACTCTTATCAATCCCTACAATTGGTGATATCATCTCCTGCGGAAGTGTCTCCATTAACTCTAGTTCCTGTGGCAGAGTCTAGCTCCTTGGGTGTCTGGGAATTTGAAAAAGGCCTTGCTCCCTGAAGAGTGTGTAGTTTGCCAGGTCTACCTCACTTTAATCAGTCTTGGAATGGTAAAATTGGCATCACATCCCAGCGTGTATTTAGCATAGATGGCAGAATGCTGTTGTGAGGTTACAGCAGGGGGGCTTATACAGCTGCTGCTAGCTGTTCTCATGTTGAAATAGCCAGGGGCTGATGGCAGTGTCTTCATAACAGCTTGCACAGATTGTACACAAGCACCTGAGCTGCAACTATTGTGTTGGGTTACAAGGTTAACTGAAACAGTTAAGAAGAGAGTTGATATTGGTTGACAGATAACACCAGCATTGTATCACAAGGAAAATTTTTTTCAAGAACTGAAAATCTGTGATTCCCAAAACTAGCCTTTGCACAGAGCACGTTGAGAGAAAGGATAACATTCATGGAGCTGCTGTGCTGCCTGGGCATGTATTTACGAGGTATGCTTTTGCCAACGGTTATAGTCTGCAGATGTCACAGGTTGCAAGTCTGCTTTTGCCTTGGGGAACAAAGTACACAAAGGTGATACAGCTGTTTTATAAGCACCTGAGGAAAGACTCTATAAACATGTTCTTGAATCTAAATTTTGTGATGTAGATGGGAAGATGGGAGGTATAGGGCAGAGTGAAGGTATAGAGTAAATATTTAAAGTGTGGTAAACTCTTGTATTAGTGCATCACTGATTACCAATAACTATGCAGCACATATTGCAGTCCTGTGAGATCCTTTATGTCCCTTTAGAAAGACCAAGAAAAAGATACAGTAAAAGTCATATGTAAATAAACTGATTCCCTGTCTCCTCATGGAAGGTAATAAAGGTGTTGTTCCATCTCTGCAGAAGGTAAAACTATGTTCCTTGCCCAGAGTGGTAGGATAGACAGATACAGGGAAAGATTTTTGTATATAGCGCATATGGAGGGTATGAAATACTTTTTTTGGTATCTCTTTGATTTTTGACTCTGTGATTCTTTCTAGCTATGGTTAAGGTTAACTACATGGCAATCCTGAAAGTATACATTTTCAGTGGGAGTTACTAAGAATTAAGCTTGCATTGAAAAAACTGTTGGTTCAGTAACCAAAAAAAGGAATGTTTACATTTACAGAATACAATGAGAAATGTAGAAATAAAAAATAAAATCTGCAATTTTCTAAAATCTAAGTTACAAAATATCCTGACATGGAGGTATTTATTTTTATGTTTGAAATTACATGATCAGTCCTGCAACTTGTTGTAAACCTTGTCCCAATCCTTAAGTTTAAATCTGTGGATACTTCTATTATTCACAAAATTAAAATACTTTCCACACCATGCCAGATTACTAGCATTTCACCTAATGCTTTGAGAAAGTTCCTCTGATTAAGGAAGAAACTACCATTAGTTGTCAACAGCCAGTTTTAAGGCACCTATCTTCACATTCCCAGAAGGGCAGAATACGTATCTGTTTTGTTTTCTTAGAAAACCATTGCCATTAAGAAGCTTATTTTTCTTATTCCCATAACTGGTGGCACAATACCAATTTAATGAGGAGAAAATATGCAGTACAGTGTATCTTCTTTTTTTTCCCTGGTATGTGAATTACAGCAGATTTCATAGGTGCCGTCCTCTGAAGCTTTATGATTTATACATGGTGCTGTAACCATGACTCCCAACATCAAGTTCGGAAGCAGTAATTTAGAATTAGTGGCTCTCTACAGCAGGCAGACCTGCAAGTGTCTACATCCCAGTTAGCAGGGGCTGATCTTTGACTCACTCATTTATTAAAGCCATAGAACTGTAACAGGAAACCAGTGAAGAAAACATAGGGTGTCTTGGTATATCTGTTTTAACTACCAAAATTTAATCCTGAGTATCTCTCATCATTACTCCCATCTGACAAGGTGTTAATTTTCAGAGACCAGCTTGCATTCCCTCTTGCTGACTGGATATAAATCGCTCCAGGGATTGCTTTTGATTTGCATTCTCCTATTAATGCTACCATTAGCCTTGATAGCTTTGTTGAGAAGGTTACAGAAAGTAATAAGTATATTCATCTGGGACCTTGTGCTTACTTGTTTGGCTTATTTTGAACAGATTTTTCACTGTTGAGAAGAATTAACTGAAATACTGTCTCAGCCTTTACTTGGAAGGCAATGTTTGCTCCTCTGATGGAAAAGCTCAGTGTCCTCCTGTCATCTTTGCCCTGTCACTGATTATCTCTTAACATGTATAAGTTGTCCTCCCTCTGGTTTAGATCTGATAAAAAAAACAGTGTGAAAAAGATACAATGCAAGTGTTGTATTATGTCCATTAATTGTCTTTGTCTCTGGTTTGGCACAGACAACATTTGTTAATGGAGAGTTAAAAACAGTGCATACCAAATGTTGAAAAGAGGGAAGGTGCAGTAAAGGAGGATGATTTCCTACTTTATGGTTATCATAGTAATTACCAATACTATTTATGAACAAGTCAAAAGAAAGTTACTCAAAGATGGGGAAACTGTATTAAAATACTAGCCATAGATTCCTGTAAGAAGCCACAAAGCAGAAGCTAAATACTTTGGTTAAGCAATGGCCATGAGAAAATTAAAATAGGTCTTTTAATGGAAACTAAATAGGTAGAGAAACTATTTAAACAACTACAGAGCAAGAAGCAGCAGGAGTAAATGGCAGTGAACAGAGAATGTTATTTCTGCCTCCTATGGCAATGTTGGCATGGGGAACATGAAAATGTGCATTGAGAAAGGAATGAAGAAAGAGAATAGGTAGGAGAAAGGTAAGAAAACAATTCAGATACTGCACTTTTTCTGTTCAAAGGGACTGCCTGCAGAGGCTCAGGAAACCTTGCCACTAAGGACATATATTCACCTAGATAGAAGAGAACAGAGGGGCATAGGCTGTGTCATTGAAGCAGTCTACCCACTGCTTCCCACGAGCCATGTGTTGCCATGTGAGAAGGAGCAGAGTACACAATATAAAGTAGAGTTGCACATGGACAGAAGGGAAAGGAGACAAGAGGGACAGACGCAAAATAAATATAACAAACGTACGTATGTGATGTTCTGAAAAGGCTGCACTTAGTTCCTACCTTAAGACAAGTGCTGCCAGGTCACTTCATTTGTTTGTGCTCTGAGTCTTCTGTAAAATGGTCCTACTTCATCTGTCACCTATCTTGTTCATTAAAGGAAATTTCTCACTCTAAATATATACACAAAATAGTCTGTTGGCTCTGATGGGAGCAATATTAATAATAATAGAGATAAGGGTGACGATTATACTAGTCAATGATTTACAGATAGATCTCTAGGATAGATATAATTGATTCTGAAAGTGAATGAGAGCTATATTTACTCAGTAAATAAATGGCTTTAATGCAGTTGCTGGAACACGAGATCAGAGGAAACACGAGCATTTTAGAAGTTACGCTAATGGTTTCTTCCCCAGCTCAAAGCACAGCAGGCATATTTAGCTGGGCAAGATTGTACAGTTTCTGCCTTTGCTCTGCTGATTTTAAGAATGAGCATAGTGGACTAAATTTTCCAACCTTGTCAGCCAAACTCTCACAAGCATTACATTCAATTAGGAAGAAAACCAAAACCAATTTAAAACAAATGACAGAAAGAAGAGTCAACGAGTAAAGTTGCTTTCTCACCTCTGTAATGGCCATCCCACTTCTTCAACTTCTGGGATTCTCTCAGGAGAATAATGGTAAATACTGGCTTTTTCAACTTATCTCAAGTCTCCAAAGTGAGTCTCAATTTTTTAAGGTTGTATGTTTTAAAACAGCTTTCCTTGTAAATGCAAATGATATAGGAATGGCCTCTTAATGGCTTATTTTTATGTCCAGTATTAACTTAAGTGTGACTCATTTACTCAGTCTTCTGCTGCATGCAGCAATCAAATAGTTGTTATTATTATTACAATATTGGCCCATGCAAGTGCCAGATTATTCAGTGTGTCTCACTTTGTGTTGACTCCCTCCGCATATGCAAATACTTTTATGCCTACTGTGTGCTGAGTTAACTGGATTTTTGGTTGCCCCTGATTTCACAAGTGCATCTCAGCATAAATACTATAATTTAGATTTCTTGTTGTAACAGCTATGCTCAGATGTCTAAAATTGACCTCAGCATGTACTTCTTGAAAACTGCATTGGAAATGAACTCACCCTAAGAAGACATTCAGGACAAATGTGTCCGACTAGCCCATTGAGTCCCTTTTGAAGTTAGTTTAAAATAAATATCAAGCCTTTTTGGTTTTAATGTTAAATTATTTAGCATCTATCACTGGATTTGTACTTTCTTCTGTGCAGTCAAAGTACTCTATTATTTCCTGCCACAGCTGATCCCATATCCTCACCATCTATGTGTTATCAGTACCTCACATCTTCTAGCAGGTACTGAAATTTGTTCTGTAAATGCTAACAGAAACGGCAGCAGAAATTTGAACATTCACTAGCAAACGTCCTCCGAAAACCAGCAGCTGAAAGAACCCAACAAAAGGTTCCTGCCAGAAACTATTTGATCATAAACCTCTCAAGCAGAAAATTGGCAATCACTGCAGAAACAATTCCTCAGGAAAGTATTCAACTTTCAAATAACCCTGAAACACAACTCAATATCATTTGATTTTCAGTGAGGGAGTCTATCGGTCCATCCTTGCACAAGAACCCAGTGTAAGGTAAAGACCTGCCTGCTGTTCCCAGAGTCCCTGGAAATTACATTCTTTAGGAAGAAATAACAGAAAAGGTCCTTTTTATTATAGGGATGATGATTCTTTGCACAGCCTGACTCACACAGAAGTGAAGAAAACCCAGAAATCCTTGCCTGATTTCTGTAAAAGCCCTAAGGGTTTTGTAAGTCCCTGGATGGATTTACAGTAAGCAAAATGTGTAAAATGGACACCATTAAGAGCTGATAATTTCACATTCTTCCTTGCACACTCCCCAGGTGTGTGTGTGAGATGGTAAACATCAGAAGTGGCTATATGTGTGTGTGCACTGGATTTGAAGTACAAAATAGATGTGGTGTTACCTGGTACATACATACAGCACAAGATGAAAGGAAAAAATTACTGGTTTTGGACAAGCCTCTTCCAATTGCACTCCTTACTGAAAGGAGGTAGGAGTGAAGCAGAGGGCTTCACAGAAGCCTACAGGTTGTTAATTATTGTTCCACTTCTCTCAGGTGCGATATACAAGTTTCCTGCACTCTGTTATATCTTAATCCACAAACACCAAAGGGTCTATTGCAATATGAAGCATGAAAAACTACTTTCCACACAAATCCAAGACTTTGAATGGGAAGCTTTGAAAATAAGGAGACTGAACTGTAAGCATACCATTAATGTGGGAAACATCTCTTGTGGCTCAGTTGAGAAAAAAACTTTACTGACCTGAAAATGCAACAATTTTGGTTTTTGGTTTGTGAACATACAGTAGGGAGATAGTATACTTATCCAATAGTCTGAGGTTTTATAAAGGGAAAATATAAATCCTAATACAGCTATAAATAGAATTAAATGTAAGATTATGGCATGTGTAAACAAAGATGTGTATAATTTTTACAAAGTTCAGCATATTCAGTTTTTGCTGTACCACTTCATCTCCTTCAATATTTTCAGTCTACCATGTGGCATTGGCTCCTGATTTTGCCCAACAAGGGAAACTCAGAAGGACTGAACTGCCAAATATGCAAATATTTCCCTTCTGTAGAATATATGCAGTTAATCTGTGGATGGCCTCAAATCCTGTTCTCTGTGCAAATGGACTTCAGCAAACCTGATTTTTCAGGGTATGTATTGATATGTGCCTGTGCATTAGATGTGAGGGATTAAGCTCTCAAGGCTATGTGTGTATATATTTGTATGGAAGAGGAATGAAATGTGACAAGACTAAGGTAGTCCTTCACGTGTATACTTTCCTGCCTCAAGTAATAACAGTAGCAGAAATGAAAAAAATTACGTAGGAGTGAGATGAAGTGTTTTAATTTCACAGTGCATAATATACAGCCAGGGGGTAGTAATAAGGGAAATACCAAAAGGATTAAATATCTTTTGAATACATGAAAAACAAGACCATAATAAAAAACATTTAATAATTAGTATTTCGTCTCTAACGCATATCAGTGTAGAGGATTCCAGTAAACTTCATAGCTTCCAGTTTCCTTAAGCATAGAGGTGAGATGTTGTGTATTATTAAGTAGGTTTATATTTGGGTATTATTGAAATGATATGTTGATTATAGCATACAGTTTCTAGACTGAAAAAGCAGTAGGAGCTCTCAAATAATTTAGTTATTTTTTAAATTATGGGGAAATTAAATAGTATTTGTGTCTACTGGACATAAAAAAGTGGGAGTTTATGACATATTCTTGCCTAACCCAAGGTCTGAACTATTCATAAATCACTGGCCAGCAGAAAAGTATTTTATTTCATTCTTGGTGGGAAAACGTTCTGCTATAGAACTCATGATACGTTTTATATGTATCTTATAAAGCAGATTCTTAATAATACCAGTATTTCATGAAAAACAGTGTATAAATAAGAAAACTGAGGCAGGAAGCCTAACTAGCTTATTTTGAGGAAAGTTATTTTATTTCTTCTATCATTTAACTGTCAGTTTAATAACAATAAATATTGCACAACCCAGTCACACATACTTCCAAGTTCTCTCTCCTCAAATAGCCTGATGATTTTTATAAGTTGTTTAGTGACCACTGCGGTATTGTTTTATTTTTTTAGAATTATTGTTACTGGTACTGTGTAACTTAAACAATAAGGATTGTAAGAGAGGGGAGGCACTCACGCAGATCTTGGAGACAAGCTTTCCCTGATTCTTCCCTTATCATGAGCTTTTAAACCCATAAATGTCAAGTAAACATTCATTTAAAAGAGAATGATATTACAACATATTATGATGAAAATGGAGATTATTACTTAGGCACTGACACATTAATTATAGTGAAACTGTCCAACAATTTATTTCATGTAACTGCAGGATGTAAATGCCTGAGACCAATATCTAAGACAGTTCAGATGAATTATGCTTGGTCAGTGCTTGTATTTTTCCCCCACTGATTATAAAAGGAGATGAAGGTAATTAGTTTAAATTCGGAGACCTGTCTTGACATCTCAAGCTATGAAAGATGAATCTTGGCATCTGCTGGTGTTACCAGTGGTGACATTTTGTACCATTTCTTTTAAGTACGCTGCATAAAATCACTTTGCAGTAGACCTCCTTTTCTTCCATATTTTTATTAGATGGGTTGGCAGTGTGTGAATATTCATTTTTACTACAACTAGAGAACTTTGCAGTACTAAGAACAGTAATTATTAGCTGCGACTCCAAGGACAGCTTCTGAAATTCATCAACTATTATTTTGTTCAAAGCTTTATAAATGAGCTATTTTCTAATTTCTCAACATTTAATAGAGGACTTTTTTTATTTTAAGATTTACGCCACTCCCTTCTGGGCTAATGCAGTACCCATGCTGGCACTGGATCATTTGTCAGCACCTCTTTGATACTCTGTCACTTGCACTATTCACCATTAATACAGGTGGTTTCACTGGTCTCAGGACAGCTCTATTCTCTGCTTACTCATTGCTCACTGAACATGAGCTTAAATGTCCAAGAATCAATTACAGCATTTTCTTAAATTTGTGATGTATTCAGTGCTAGGGCTGTCAATGATTTTCTTTCCTCAAGTATTAACCTTCACTTCCCTGGCCTGGGGACAGCCTTCATCTAGATGTGAACTTTCAATCCTGGCATCTAACTTTTCTCTCACTGGACAGCCAAGCACCATTTACTAAAACATGGTTTCTGGTTTCTTTTGCATTATTTCTTTAAATTCTTGTGGGATCCCTGAAATAGTGTTTTGTACACTCTAGTTCCGACCTCAGATTTGAATTCTGAGTGAGTGTTGTCATTGATGATGTGGAATGGTCTCAGAAAGCCAAAAGTGCTAATGTTCATTCTTGTTCTCTGATTTTGACTATGGCTCAAGATTTGGTTTAGGGTGACAAATAGCAAGGTCAAGGCCAAGGTCAAGTACTATATATGCCTAATAATTATTTTGGGGAATGCAAGAAGGAAATGTGTTCTGGATCCTTTGAAACATCTTCTACCATATTTAAATTACATTCTATGATCTATTGTTACCATCAATGATCAAAGGTACAGAACAATAAAGTTATCCTGATGAAACTAAAGGTCATTCAGGGTTTTTGGCCAAAATGCTAAACAAATTTAACCTTTTTCATATTGATTTTTATGTCCATGTACATTATAACATACTTGCTTCATATAAGCCTACAAACAAAACTCCTGCAGGAGATAATGATCAAGCTTGTTGAAAAAGGAGCTGGTAGTCTGTGCTGTGCATCTGAGAGCCTGCAGCTCAAGAGAAAGTAGCATAAAGTGACAATGAACTGCTTTGTTCTCTTCCAGTGGTGGTGTGTCTCATGGTTGCCCTGTTTCTGCTCAAACCATTTAATTACAGCAGGTACAACATACGCTGCTTTTAAAACTCTTTAATGCTTTTTCAGCATTATTTTCTTAGTAGAAAGAGGCCTGTCCAGAGCAAGGGGTAGGAATTTGAACAGAGATACTCTTGTGATTCTGTTCCCAAAGATGCCTGCTCAGCAATTCATAGTTGCTTTCTGCTATTTACACACTATGAGTGCAGCCTGTTTGTGGTTTAGCACGACTCGCAGTATATGTGTGGAGTATAGCACATTTATATAATAAGTTCTGCATTCTTCCCATGTTCAGTCATTAAAAAAAAATTTCTGTTTTTACTTTTCTTTTTTTTTATTCATCCATAGGAGCGTCAGTCATTAAATGGGTTTCACTTGAAGCCTCTGTCAATGGAAAATGAAGTAATCAAAAGTTCTACTTGCAGAGATGGTTAACATATCTAAGGAGAATCTACAAATGTGTTTTTGGTTTTTTGCTTAGGTTCTTGCCTTTTCACCTTTTTCTGTCTGTCCGTATGAAATCCACTGATATATGTTTTATTATTTGAGTACTGTGAACTTTTTTCTGCTTGTCTTTAGTCTTTTCTGAAAACAAAACAAAAGAACCTATTTTTGGTATGTTCCGATTGTGTCAAAATCAGGGACTTTTGCAGGTAGTTGTGGTGTATTGCATACGCACATTAATTATGTGCATATGAAGAGTTACCCAAACATCTCATTTTAATTACATCCCAGAAAGCATCTTTCATGGTTTTTTTCCTCACTATCTGTTTTGCTCTGCACCCAAGTGAAAGTGGACTGGCTTCTTTTTGAGAGAAATTTCCTGTGGGATGGTTTTGGTTTTTTTCTTTACTGGTGGTATCTTACTGTGAGGTGAGCTGTAGAAAAAAACCATGTAAGCTGTTCAGGCAGGCAAACCATTGAGACCTATCCTGAAATCTTCTTTAGCAAAGCAGAATATGCTGTGTGTGTGAATAGAAGCAATTTAAAAGTGTTAGTTTACAGAAAGCTGCAGTTTAATTTGTGGAGACTTGTAAGAGGATGAGAATGAATGGCCTCACAAGACCTGGTATGGTAAGGTTGGCTGACTCCAAGGAGTATAAAAAATACCCAGAAAGATATAGGAAATTAAATCCTAGAGCCCCCTGACAAAGAAATCAGGAGGAGTGAGAGATGGAAAAGAGGAAAGAACAATGTTTAGGGAGCATAGGAAGTGTTACGTGAAATCTGCAGCAATGGGGCAGCAATGGGCAAAAATGAAATCAAAATACAAGTTAAAACTGACCCCGTGTGTGGTGTTTCAAAAAAGAGATATTATCTGCAACACCAGAATAATTCAAAATACCCACAAATGATTGAGGATGATACCTGATATTTAAAGTAACTTTATCTTTTTTACTGTGTTTGACAATTTCTTTTAAGAAGCTAATTGCAAATATGGCTATTTTCTTAGGGACATACTTTGCTGTACTATATTCTTGAAGAAAAGCATCTTTCTGACTGCTGCTAGAAAGCAGATAAGGATTTATCTGGAGCTCTTCATCTGGAGAGTTGAGCAGCAAAGGTGCTGTGCACTGGAGTCATGTTCTTTCATTTTCTTGCAATACTACAGACGTAGGCTGATTCATCTGAGGAATGGAAGATGCTTTTCAAACAAAATGTGGAAATTAGTTGAATGCAAAGATGTGTGTTGACAATGGGAGCCCCATGTTTAACTTACTTTTTCCAGATTCTGTATAAAGATATGTATTACTGGTTTCTAAATTTTACTTTCTAACTCTTCCTCGGAAGCCTCAGACCAAAGGGGAAATGAACAACTGCTTGCCAATGGTGAATACAATGCAAGCCCCACCTCTTTGCAGATGTCCTCCCACAGGAACAAGAAGCATTTCAATCACTTCAGATAAAAAGTATTTTAAAAACATTTTTAGCTGTTATAAAGTTATTGTTTCTAAGACAGTCACAAGACACAGATCTCTTAAAACAATCTCCTGGCTCCACCTCATGCTGACAATAAACTCTGAAATAAACAAAACCAGAATTAAATTAATGCCCCATTTTTTTCTTGTTCCTGCAGCATTTTTTTTCTCATTCTTCTCCATTCTTTGGAGCTGGGCTACCCAGGCAGTCATAGCGGCTGAGGGCAAAAGATTTGTCTTTTTTCACATCATACTCTACAAACATGAACTTTTGGATTTCTGGGTATAAGGGAAGATATGCTATGTAATTTTCTCTGAACTTTCATCCTCTTGTAAGAAATTATGAGCATTTATGGGTGCTTACAAGACTGTTATTTCCTGAAAATTTTCTAAAGGAATAGAATATAAACAAGTAATTTACATATACTGAACCACTTATCAACAAGGTGAAAGAAAAGTCCATGATATTCATTAATATTTTGGCGAGCTATATTTTTTCGACAAGCGTTTACTAAATTATAGTGGTTCCATTTAACACTTGAATACCAAATTTAATTTTGCTTTTGGATTAGGGTAGTTCATCTCACTCAAATCTCCTTAACATTAAAGTACTTTATTTTCTTTTCTTTTTTTTTTTTTTTTTAAATTTTATTCATAAAGTGTTCAAAGTTGAGAAATTAGGTGATCAAAGTTCTCTAACATACTATCTGGGTATTTTGGGTCTATTAAGGATTTGAACTTACATAGTGATAGGAAGTCAGTATCTATGTTCAACTTATTGATAGGCAAGGATTTCACCTTTTCTTCTGTTGCTATGATCAAGCAATACAGCAAAATTAATTCATTACTCTTTGGGGCTCAGTGAGTAATGACTTCACTGTGTTGAGGCTTGTAATAGTGGCTTTATGCTTCTCAAGGCATGAAGAAATGTTCTGAGAACATAATGAAAAGAAAAGAAAAAGCCAAGGAACTGAAAAAATATTTTTTTTTAAGAAATTAAAGTATTGAGAAATGTATAGATTTAGTTCTATTTTAAAACCTGTTGAACGTTAGCTCCATTTAACTGGATAGTTAATAAGAGAGAAGTGAAAACGAAGCATTACTAGATGAAAATACTCCAGAATTTTATTTAGCTTTTTTTTTTATTGTATAAAAAGTAGTCATTTAGAGTTTTACATGTTAAAACAGTGCATTTTTGCAATTTATTTAATTACTTTTTCTGTCATTAATGGAGATTTGTTGATCTTGTAAAATTGGACTGACTTGCATTGCTTTTCTATGTACTTCTGACCTGCCTTTGGGCACAGAAGATATTTATGATAGATTTGTTTAACTTTTTGGTCTGTTAAAATTGTAATGCTCCTGCAGTTTGTGAATAATGTAATAACAGTTTATATCATCAAAAAAGTACCACATCTATCTTAGTTTCTTTCGAGGGTAATGACACTTTCTGTTATCTCTGTCAACCTATTACTGTGAATTATCTAACTGATTGTAGCCCTTTTTTTCTTCTCTTCATAAGCAGATTCAGAATGTTATGGAAACAATCATTATTTTTAAGCATTTGCAAAACAATATGACCATTTTATGTTATGGATTATGTACAAACTATTTGGAATATGTGTGACATGACTAGTCTCCTCACTGGCACTATTTCTTTTTCTTTCCAGAATGGAATTATCTTTTAAAACCTGTGGGTTATCAATAATAGGTGAAAAAAGAGTACATGCTGAATCCTCATTGTATATGCAAATATACCTGTTTCTGCAAATTAAAAGGGACTAGGGGAACAATAATACACATAAAACCCCATTAATACAAAGAAAAAAAAATTCTGGACCAAACAACTTTTCATGTTCAAATGGATGTTTGCAAGAGCACCTTCTTGGTTGTTTGCAAGATCATCTTTGTCTTCATAGAATACTGATGAAGGGATGGATTATGGGTTTGAAATCTACTTCCTGATATGTTCCTCCTTTGGTATAAGGTAACTTTTTGAATTGCATTAAGCTGGTCTCGCTTTCTCTTGAGTTTATCAAATGAACCAACTTAACCTCAGCACCCTCACACTCCTTCAACAATATGTTGGAGTTATCAGAAAGTCTGTGACTTTTGGCAGATTTTGGAAAACCACATATGTTTTGGATCTAAGTGTTTTCTTTTGCACAGAATGAAACAGCTGTGCAAGAGAGGATGGAGAGCCAAGTGTGGGAAGAAGGCTGACACAGGAAGATGCCGATCAGCTGTAATGGTTGTGCTCATGCTGTGGATGTTGAAGCTTCAGTGGTGTGAACAATATCTTGTCCTGCTAAAATAACAGCAAAATCTGAAATGAAATATGAGTTAATTACTGTTAATTACTGTCTTATACAATCTCTCTTGGAACACTTGATGACAATGGCATGTGTCCAACCTGGATAACAAAAAAAACCCACATTTTCAGCTGCATTACAAACTAAGTAGAAAATAATGTTTAAAGGGATTCTAATCTCACTTTTAATGTCACCACTAGTATATTCTCTACATGTACAATTATTTCTTCCTTTTAGGAACAGTTATATGTAAAGGTTCTTGTAACTGGAGGAACCAACAAACTGCTAAGAAAAGCCATTACCTTTTGAAATCTATATTTAAGCTTCATAGTCTCTTACAGTCCTCATAATTCTTCATCTCCTATACATCTATCAGTCTAACTGGAATCTGCATCAGTGTGACTCAAGGGGATAAATGAGGGAGCATTCTGAAAAGAATGAATGAAAAGAATGAATGAAAATGAATGAAAAGAATGAATGAAAAGAATGAAAAGAGCATGTTTACAACTAAGTCTTGTGGAGCATAACCGAGATTGAACCAACAAGGTTCTAAGGAAATTAATAAACTGTTTCTCAAAAATAGCTTTTCTTTTTTTTCAATTTTTTTTTCAGAAACTTTTTTGAAAAGTGTTATAGAAGAATATGTTAGATCTCTAATTAAGTCCACAAGATCTTCAAATAAGGGAGAAAAGCCAAAAAGGCATCTGAATTGAGACACTGTAATGGGTACAGTAGAAGGCAAAAGGCAAACCTGATTCAGGATTTATCTGCCTGCATTAACTACATTGCGAACTCAACCACAGACTAAGCTTGCAATGCCACTTGATGAGAACCTTTCTATTAATGTTAATAACTTGAAATATTTTTTTTAAGTAGTGCTTATTGACTAAAAAGGTTAGATTTGATGGAATTTGAGATTTTTAAATGAACCATTTGATGAACAATTTAGGAGTAGCATGGATGTTTGGACTACCAGGTCTATGTCAGAGTGAGCCTGTCCTAGCATTTTTCCTTACAGAGATATACAACCAAATTCAAGAGTAACTGCCTAAACAAATTTAATCATAGGTTTATCTCATTAAAGAAATATGTTTCTTCTAAAATTCTCAGTGATTCTTTCTTTATTCATATCCACTCAGGGCTACTGACATCTGTGTGAATATTTAATCTCCTATAGTATTTAATCCCTGGGGGGATTATATTCATCAGACAAGAAAGGCTAAAATGTTTATGATTATCAGTGCTGTTCTTTACTCAGGCAGGTGTGAATACTTGTAAAACAGGGAAGAGACCATAATCTGCTAAGAATATTTTGTCAACACATTACTTGCAATTGGAACAGCCATGAATGAAGTCATACCAAAGAAAATAGAGTGCTGGACCATTATTCTGCCATATATACTACTCATGTGTTTGTCCTGTGGTGAAAAAATCACTTTAGAAATATTTGAAAGTTTAAAAAGAGACAGCTTGGACAATTTATTCTCTCTTGTACAATATCATCTACTTAATCTCATCTATTATGGGGATCTATCGATGGAAACATTTATTACATTTTCTTTGAAACAATCTAATTGCTTCAAAATCCCTTTGGAGCAAGGCACTTACTTACCTTCTTGAGTATATAATGACTTAGCTCTAGTGAAAGCTTGGTGACATCTTGCTCACCTACATATGCGCTGCTTCAGTCTTCTTGAGAAAACCACTGTGTCCGGAATAACAACTGAAAGCTGAACAAATCTTTAATACTGCAGATGAGGTTCTTGTTGACAAAGAAGCTAGAATACATCAGGAACTATGATGAAGTATGCATTATTGTGAGGGAACTTTACATCCCTAAAGCCAGAGGCTGACTGTTGCAATTTATATGGAGTTTTCTAAATATGTCCTCTTATCTCTTGGACCAGTCCAGGAGGCATACAGGTGATGGTGACCTACAGCTACTTTAGCACCCCTTCCTAAGTCTGTATGCTGTTCTCTGACCACGGGTCTTCCACCTACCATGAAGCCATGTGGAAGAGATTCAGTAGTAGAGAAAAAAGTAAATTAAAAACAAACCAAACAAACCAACCTTTTTTGAAAAAAGTATAACACACATTCTTCTTGTGTATAGTTAATCACTTTTAGTCCTAGCACTCAATCCTGAGATAGGAGTGTGGAATCTCCTGCACTCAGCTTTGTAAACTGCCCATCTATGCTGACTAAATGGGACAGCAGTGGATTTTGAAATATGATGTGCACCAAAACTATCGGTGCCTACTCCAGAACAGAATGGTCCCCAAGTTTACATAAGTCTATGTAATCCATGGCAAGCACTCAACATGGAGGGAAATCAATAGGGTTAAATTTGCATTTCAAATTCAGAAATTGAAATTGTTTCACTTGCAGGTCAGTCTTTTTAAGGTTTCTCAGATGAAGTTGCTCAGACCTAGAATATTAAAGTGAATCCTGTGAAACGGAATCTTCTGGTAAGAAGGCAAATGACATGATCAGTAAATCAAGAAATAACAAGCTGGATATTTATCTGTAGTTGCAACACACACAGGACAGAAGCAAAATGTGCTTGTAGACTACCAATATGATCTGTATTGATTGACCATACACAACTGAGCACTACCAAGTACTTCCTCTAGTATGGGATGTTCTTCTACATTGCATGAGTTAATACTGTCAAGACACATAAGAAGTCACTCTTTTTATTTTTTTCTGCTGAGTAGAAAAAAGAAGCCATTATGTGTTACAAAAAGCACATATTTTGTAAACAGGAAAAGCAGAATGACAACTCAAACTACCCTACTAGATTTGTGTGTGGGTCACAAAAACAGAGGCTACTACTAATTTGTGGGACAGTGTGAGAAATCCTGGCTGGGTCAGCCTAATTCAGTCTGAAAAAAAACATTTAAGGTAGTGTTAGCAGGGTCAGATTTATTCTACTTACAGCTCACACTAGGGAAATTTCATCACTGAGCATTATGAGGCAGTGAACTGTCTCTCTGTGCTCAATATCCATGTTTCTTAGCTTATGTTAAAGCTGTATACTGAAATCCCTACCACAACCTACCAGAAAACAATTTATCCTCTGCCTCCCTACAAATGTGATTGCTAAAAGTTCTCCAAATCACACAGCAGACAACAAAGGACACCATGATATTCTCCATCCTTATCACTTCTCCGTGGAAGGTCCAGCAATATGTTTCTACAACTTCATGTGCAAATCCTTTGTTTTCATTTGCATCACTGAAATGGCAAGGTCAGCAGTTCTGAGAATTTGGTGTCATTCTGAGAAATCTGACCTTAGAAGTAAAACTCCTACACTCATTTTAGCAAGAGACTGGAATATAATGAGAAGCCGTAAATTCCTTCCTTCACCTGTTTTTCACTTGTAGAACTTAAAGACTTTTCTCCAGCTGTGTTAAACACCCTGAAACAAACAAACAAACAAACAAAAAACCAAAACCAAAACCCACATAAAAGGGAACAACTTGTACCTTATGAGTAACAATTAACAGCCTAACTGGACATGACTAGGCAGTGGAGAGGGCCACTATTCTGCCTGCCTATTCTGTGTTACAAAGGGATTTGGTTAATTAGCCAAGGCTGTGTGAGAAGCCTGTGGAAGAGGTGGGAACTGAACTTGGCTCCTGTGAGACCTTCTCAGGGTGCAGTAATTACGTCATTCTTCTATGAGGGTGAATACCAAACATTTCATTAGGCATTTCAAGTGTCCAATTTCTTCTCTGGGCTGTTTTCCTCCCTTGTCTTCCCACCTAAATCTCTCTTATTACAAAGTTTATTGGTCTTTTATTTGTCCTGGGTCCATTCTGAAGTTTGCAAGCTTTAATTTTGATACACAGGAATTGCTTATTTTTAGATTTCAGGATTATTTAAAAGTTCCTTGTGATTTTGGGTCACTCTGATTGAAGAAATCTCCAGCATATAGACTAGGAAATATATCAGATAAATATAGGTGAGTATTAGGCTATATTCTAGACAATGGAGAAACTATACTTCCTACTTGGTCCAACAGAAGGTTGAAAGTTAAATAACTTGCCCAAATTCATATACTATTTACAGCACAAGTAACAAGTAATTTACAGTTCCTCTGGTTTTAATCATCAGTAGTGGTATTTAATTTATCCTCTATGGAGAGCTGACTGGAGTGTTGAAGGAGCATGTGAGCATGTTTGGATCTTTCCAGTAATAGATTCCTTGGCTTTATATGTAGAGACACTCTTTCCATCAGTGATGACATTCACAGTGATGTTCAGATGCTTCAAATCTGGCAGCTTCTTTGTTTCTCAGAATCACTCATCCCTTAGTGGGACAACTCTGAGAAGTTTCTAGTAGCTCCAGTTAACCTGTTCTCATTTAAGAAACATAACATCTGTCTGCTTTGAAAGGAAAACAGTGACAATCAGGAAGACAATACTGAAAGGAAATTGCTGATTATGAAATATCTTGGATATTTTCCATCTCTGAGCAAATCCATCAAAAGCCCTCTTGGGGTTCCTCAGAAAGGACAACTGACAGACTGGATTGTGAGAGATTCAGCTTAACTTAACATGTCTCTGTCCGAGGCTCTTAATTTATTCACAGATAAACAAAACACTCTTTACTGCCTCACATACAGTTTTGACAGATGGCTCTTAGCATTCAGCCCAGGTGTAAAGAGACAGAGATAAATGAATCTGTTCTTTTTAATTCACACACACACTTGTGACTTTCATCTCTACCTATCCAGCTATTCACTTTATTGTGCCTTTTTAGAGAAGTCCCTCCCCCTGGAATATGCAATTTGCAGAGCATGAATCATATATATATCATTAATATCTAATTTTAAAGTAAAATAACATTTAATTATGAATGTTCAGGAGTTCTTGGCTCAGTGAAAAGTCTTATGAAAAGAAAAAAATACCTATCCCTTCTACCTACATAAAAAGAGGTTGTTTAATTTCCCATTCCAAGAAGTAATGATTAGATAAGTTACATGAAGTTAAATAGTGAAAGTAGAGAGCAGGATGGGAATGAAAGAGAGTATGTTTTTATTACAGAACTTTTCCTATCCTAATAAGCATCTTGATGGACTTCCTTGTTCAAGTGTGCAGATAATGTGCAGTAGAGCACGTAGGAGAAGTTTCATGTCATAGCTGTATTTAGCAAAATTTGTTATGCCATAGGGAGCACTGTATTTTTTAGTACCTTAAGCTATGTTCACATTGTTGTAAACTACAGAGGATGAAGTGCAAAGAGAAGTCAGAGTAGAAGACGAGGTGCCTGGTACTTTGCCATTAACTTATATCTTAGGGTGTACAGAATCTGGGAAGTCAAAATACATGTTGCCATTAACTTATATCTTAGGGTGTACAGAATCTGGGAAGTCAAAATACCTGTTGCCATTAAAGAGGAGAGCTCCAGAAACAGAAGAGTAAACAGGGCACAAAGGATGTTTGAAATAAATGCAATTATGTGCTTAAACCACTTGAAAAAAAAAAAAAGAAAAAAAAATCAACTCACTTCTTTTGAGGACAAGATTTTGTGGTGAGTACACCAGTACCATGTATCTTTTTGACATATGTTATTTAACTTTATGTTACAGGGCAAACCAGTATTGAGTTTATGTCAAGTTGCACATGATCATTATCAGCATTAGAGAAAGTTCTGGTCAGGGGTACTGCACCTGAACTTGCCCCAGATTTCAAACCAGAAATCATATTGACTGAGTAGAAGTTATGTTACTGCCTGTCTTGTTTCAGCTTTTTTCTATTATGTCATGTTGCTATCTTCACTAAAGAGTTAAAGTATCTCTTTGTGTTCCTCAGGTTCTACACTCATGATCTGACCAGTGGAATATGAAAACCTGGCTGTGTCTCAGACCTGCAGATGGTAGCATATTTGAGTCCAGTCCACTTGTCTCTCTATTAATTTGGCTTAAGTGTGTTACAGAACTGATTCCAGTTAATGGCCATCACCAGAGTGATGTGTGATACAATATAATTTCTCTCCTATGATTTTAGGAAGCTTGATAATTCAGTGTAAATTTAAGGGATTTGTTCAGGATTATTTGTAACGCTGTCGAATACACTTGCCTGGAATTTGCTTACATTCTTATGCCTCTGAAAACTTCTACCATCATAACAAACCATAGGACAACATATCTCTTGTCTCAATGAATGGGGTAAGTTTGCTGAAGTTATTTGAGGTCAGTGAACTCACAAGATCCTAAGTAGAGAGGTAGGCTGTGCTGCATGGGATATTTCCTCCTCTCCCTACTTCTTTGGAATATCGAATAGTGACCAATATCAGTCCTGCTTCTGGTGATGATGAAAACCAAGAGATTTTATCAACTCTGTCTGCTGCCTTTGGCTGAGATATAAGGCAGGAAAGAGGTACAGTTGATTGTGTATGAATAAAATCAGTCTATGCAGGAAGACATCTTCCCTGCACACATTTTACCCTTCCTGCCCCCAAATGGTGTTTGAAGCGCATTTCCCAAAGCTTCTGATGACACTTGAATCATACATCAGTAGAATTTAGAATTCAGAAGGACTTTCTTTTTTTTCAGAATAAGGTATTTAGTGGATTTTCCTACTTGCTCTGCAGAATGCCAGTGTTAGTTAATAAGAAACACAAATAAAAATTTAAAATCTTCACACTTAAAGTGGAGCTTGATTTTTTTGTTTAAACTTGTCCAGAGCAAGTGAGAAGTTCAAAGGAAACAGCTCCCACAGGTGAAAATTAAACCTTTGAAATAACCACTGATTCTGTTAGCTTGGATGGAGAAGAGATCTTACAGCTTCTGTTCTGACTACCTTCATGTACATCTTATTTCTCCCTGCAGGAAGAAGATGAGAAGAGTCAGAGGTAAACAAAATCCTACAGAGGAGGATGAAAAGGCCAATCTCAAAAGTTGCTGCTTGGTGTGAGGCTGTTTTAATGCTGCAGTTGGCTCAAGGAATGCCAGGTTCTTTGAGATGGAAAAAGCTTGATATTAAAATTAAAGATAATAAGATGCAATCTTCTGTTTAAAATTCCATCTATGGGTTTGTGATTCTTTGTCCTGTGTGTCCTGTCTTCTAACCAGCCTGCGTACAAGACTAGAGAGTTCATCTCTCCTCTGATGTAAATACAAAACTCAGAAATAAGTGATCGTTCTTTACTTTGGTTAAACCTGTGAAAAAGCAGTGAAATCTGGCATGCTGTAAACAGAGAGCACTTGAATGTGCTTTCTGATATTAGTGTTTGGAAAATGGCAACATTATCCTTGAAAACATCCTAAGTGAAATAATTATTTTCTGGAAATGCTGCAAATCTTTTCCTCCCAGGCTCTGTTTCTCTCTTTTCCCCATGCTTGCCTGATACACTAAGACAGCATTCAAATGTATAATCCCTGCTTTGAGGTAGTCTCTTGTGCTGAGATGCAAAATCAAATAGAAGAAAGGTTTTGATATTCTATGAACTGGTCCAGTGCTGGCTGGACTTATCTGGTGCCTTGCTGAGGAATCTGTACTATTAATGAAGCAACTGAAAGCTTTTTTTGTGAAGGAGAGGAGGGTGGCAGAAAAGATTCTGATTATACTTCCGCCCACTTCTTCTCAAAGTATGTGGGGATGACATTTCCTAAGCTTGAACTGCCTGAGACTTTCTGCTAGATGGAGAATGCAGTGAAGTGTTTCACTTCTGTGTGTTGCATGTATGCCTCAGAGGAACATGTTAGTTCAAACACGGAGCTGTACTGCTATGCAAATATATCTATACAACTTCCAGATCATAACTGGCTCCTATCCAACTACCTTGGAGCACAGGCAGAATAAATTTTTGTCTGCCTCCAAACCACAGTTTAAACATACCCATTCTTCTGGATTTGTGCTTGCTGTCTTTGGCACAGGAAGGTGGTTTTGAGCTCCCATGTAAGCTGTGAAAGGCAGTAGCTGAATGTACTGTAGTGACCTTTTCAAAGCTCTTCCATAGCTCAATTGATTTCTTAACACTTGTGTCTGCATCTTACGGGCTGCAAGGTAGAGGCAGGCAGGATGCCAGCTAGTCAAAATGATAGGATATTGAAAAGGTTAAATCAGTCTAGCATCTTCATAACTATCTTTAACAAATGTTGTTAGGCAAAATAGTTCTGACTTCTTGTACTGCTGCTGTATAGAGATGAAAAAAAAGAAGAATCTTTTCATGAATATGCATGGTTGTAAAAATCATACATACACTTAACCTTTTTTTATTATAATTTGAAGACTGTACTCTTGTGGTCCTCCTGATGTGATATATCTGAGCTGCAACGTAGCATTTGCATAGCTTTTGATCTTACAAAAGTCTTATTTTTATGAGTCTGATATGATTTGATGCTTCAGTGGTTTTGACTTATAAATGGTAGTTGCAATTCCTTTTCATTTTTTTGGAGCTGAAGTCAAAACATAATTTTCTGGAGAAATAATAAGTAGATGACATCTTTGTAAGTGAAAAGAATTGGCCTATCTCTACTGGGTAGAGAGCATTTTCCTGTGGAATAGAAGACAGTCTTTTTTGAGGTAGTACCTGGTATATTCCTCTTCTGAACTAAGAAATTTTTTTATTTTTTTTTTTAAAGGGAAAAGTACAAACACCTTTAAGCTGAGGCATATAAAATTGTGGCTTAGATAGCCGCAGTAGTTTCCCTCAGAAATATAGGGGTTTTTTTCTACCATGCCTTAGTGAATCATCAGAGATACAACTGCTTTTCACAAATATTTGAGGTGACTTTGTTGTCTTCAAAGTTTTTATCATCTATAGAGAGTATGGTTTGATGCAAGCTAGACTAAATACAAAATGGTAGAGTCTTTTCTTAGAAAACAACTTTAAGCATCAAAACTATGCATAGAATCATGGAGTTCTGTACACTTAAAAAGCAGACATAGCATTTAGTATTATTTTCAATTTCTGAGCTGCAGCGAACACTACATCCTGTGAGAGTTTTGTTACAAAATGCTTATAAGAACCGATTTGTAAGAAGATCTTTGCAGGATTTAGTGAAGATCTGTAGCAGAGTAAGGTACTCTTCCAGTCTTACACTGAGAAAGCGACTGCAACTATAGTAACAAATATAGTTGCTTGCTCTGGCAAGGAGCAGGTAGATAAGGTCCAAGGCTCACAGTGTGTAAATCAGTCCTGTTGAATCAGGAGGAAGGTTGAATCAAGCACTGTAAAATTACTGTTTTATTTTTACTCTCTATTAGTTTTGACAATTTTGATAAAACAATTTTAAAACTTTTGATATAAGAGCAAAATAGGAACTAAAAGGAGACTTCAGCTAACTTTCTTGTTTGAGTTTCATCTGAAGCTAGTAAGAGCTTTATAAGACCCTAAATACTGATCTGAGAAAAACTTCAGGCATCTAAGCCTACAAAACTGGCCTGTGTGTTACAGAAAAGTTAGTCCTGAGTATAACAGTGCTCATGTTTTGATCCAGGCGGAGGCAATGATGAAATTGGCAGGTGAAATTATACATGCAGGCAAAGAATAAAATACAAACCTGCTTAACCAACATCTGTCAGACTCGGGGATTTCTGTGTTGCAGCTCAGTTCTAAAACTCTAAGTTTTAGTGGTTTCAGCAACGGAATGACATTGACAGCATGGTGCTCAAGAGCATACAGTGGTGATGCAATTCTGCCTATTCTTGTAATGGCAGCATCACTGCTATTGGAAGATGGATTTCAAAATATACCTATCTTGTGTCTGGGAAGTTGTAATTTAGCTTCAATTCACTGAAAATTATCTGTTGCAATTCTATGTTAATGAAAGGGAAATAATTTGTGTCAGACTTTTGAAAGAACGTCAGAAAAGGTGCCATCAGAGGAGAGGTGAGACACTTAGGAGAGGGTGAGGATTCTGCCTAAGGAAAAAATTAATGCATCACGTTAAACTTTATTATTTTGGTCACAGAAATACTCAGTGTATATTGCCCACTAGCAATGATCTATACTGGCTAAAAATCCTGTGCTAATGCAGTATGGGCTCTGGTGCATGGACCCAGGTGTCATGATTTGCTCATCTAAGAAACTCAGCATACTGTAAGTTTAAACTCTGAATTAAAAATATGTGTTATGTTGAAGACAAAGAAATCAGAAAAGTCCTTTATTGACCCTCTAAAGAGGCTGAACCTGGGCTGGCAGTATTAAGTCTCTGAGGCTAGCTGCAGCCCTGTTTGATCAGCTGCCAAGACAGAGGACCTACAGCTGAGGGGAATCTACTACAGAGACAAGTGTGAGAAGCAGGGCTGGAAGAGAAGAAAATCCTTCTTTCCCCTTTGTCCTTGTGCCTGTCTAATGAAGAGCATCTGACGTCCTCTGAAATGTGAATCCCTCACCCTGGGTAAGTTACTGCTTACAACAGAAAGCCATGTAGAATGAGGTAGTTGGAAATGCTAGATACAAAGACTTTGGTGAATTTTAAGCTGCTGTTATTGAACATGGACTGATGGGGCAGCTTTCAAGTCACTTAGATATTGGTGTGACAAGAGCAGCACATTTTGTGATGAGGGAGTGAGGGAAGTGGGATGAAACCTGGTTTAGTTAAATGATCTTAACACTGCAACTGCACCAGAAATGAACAAGACTGAAGTGGTATTTCAAAAAGCTTTTCTATGTTGTTCACTATGTTAGATTCACAGACCAGTGATGAGTACTGTAACCAGGGTAATTCAAGTTGAGGATTGTTTATTTCATTTACTAAAAATAAGAAAAAAGCCCTGTCTCAGTAACACATCCCATTTTCCCCTATTTGAAGCTCTGTAGCTGAACTGTGATTCACATAATACAAACACTTACAGAATCAAGAAAGTGAGGAATAGAATATCTTCAGCCAATTTTATTTTTTCTTCTGGTACCACATGATGTGTGTTTTTACCATGGATGCTGTTTAAACCACTTACGTTCATGAAGCAAGGATAAGTTGTAAATAACCATTACAGAAGCAAATTTTTAGAGAAACCAGCCACCCACATGATGTGCATTTTACTTGTTATTACAAAGAAGTGCTATTTGTAATGACTGTGGCTAATAGTCACAACATTCAAGAGCCTGTAAATAACTTTCACGCACCAAACTGGGCTATGCATGTATATCTAGAACAGTACTGTTCCGCTCCTAATAATCTGGGAGCATAAAATGGTTGTCAGGGTGTCACATACCTTCACTTAGGGCAGCCATCAGTGCTACCAGAGTTGCAGAATGGTTCATGAAAAGAGGAAATACATTAAGTAACATGTGCTCCTTTCCCTTGATGGAGTAAAAGTATTTCATGTAATGCACAGCAGTGCTTACAATGAATAGGAAATGCATTTATGTGTAGTGTGGAAAAGATCTCTGAGGTTAACAGGGATTAGATCAAGAATCTTAATCACTTAATGACTTCCCTTCGTTGGTAGTGGTGATTGCTTTCATTCTGTTAAAAATAAATAATTTAAAATGTGACAGTGTGATACTAAAGCAAGTTCTCATTTTTAATTGCAACACTCCTTTTAACATGGAGATACAGAATATTCTGTGCCTAAAACAGTAAAGCTCAAGAAACTTTTCACTAGCACCTGCAGCAGCTGCTTTCTAGTACACAAGAATTCCACCTCTGAGACTGTTTCTTGGCATAAACATTTAGGTATTTTCTTCTTTAAAAGTCTACTGGTGTTCAAAAGCACTAAAATAAAATGCAAATAAAAAAAAACGTATCAAATCCTACTGGATACAAAAGATGTCACAATACATTGAAAAGATACTTTGGAACAAACAGATCAAGGATTGTATAAAAAATTTACTTAGGTTTGGAAACACTCTACAGCAGATCAAGAGCAACTGTTGCGATAGAGTCACAAAACCACAGATGGCAGTGACAATCAAGGATAAAGGAAGAAGTCAGGTAAGCAAATTAAGAATAAAGGAGAAATGAACCATATATTCCTTTAGTTCTCAGCTAGAAGAGTTGGTTTCCAGGATATTACATGTGCATCCATGTATGAGCATGGAGGAGCATTGCCTTCTAGTCCTTCCTTGTCGAACATGCTTTCCCAATGTGTGTTTCACCACACTGCATACTATTGCATGTTAGTTTTATTGTACCTCCAGCAGCTCAGTCATTTTCCTAACTTGAGGAGATAACTTCATCCCTAAATGCCATTCAGCTTTCAAGTTAAGAATACTTGTCATGCTGTGCTTCTTTAGATGGGCAATGGACAAATGTGTACTGAGATGTACTAGTTTTCAAGTCTCACCTCTCCAGCATACACTTTTCCCACAGTCCTTTGTCTCTTCTTGCACCTTCCAACCTCAGTGGCCCTACAGCTCTTCATCCTGCATGACGGCAACAGTATTGTGGTAGTACTGACCACCATCATTCAGTTGAGTTTAGACCTAGCCATTTGTCCTGATCTAGTGATGGCAGGATCTGTTCATTCATCTTGTATGAATGAGATGCAGGTTGTCTACTTGAAGGCACAATTGATGTTTAAAATATTTGTCTGCTCATAGCTCATGGGGAGGCAGGAGATAAAGCCAAAAGAAAAATTTTTATTATTCCCTTCCTGCCCTTCTATTCACTACAAACACTGTGTCCTCTTTAGAGTACAGCTCTTTGGCCTTGGGAATGCAATCACTAGATGCCTTCTCTCCATCCCTTTCCTCCCAAAGGAAAGGGTAAGGTTGACTATTGAAATACAGGGCAGCTACGGGAGTGCACAACACTGTGGAGAGCACAGCAGCACTTCAAATAATCGATGCTGAAGAAAGCCATAACATCCCTGTGGTCTCAGGGCTCCCTGTGCAGGTAAGCCAGCTATATTGAGACTCCAGGATGGACTTTGGTCCACGGGGAAAGACCACAAGCTCAGTTAAGAAGCAAAGACCTAGGCGTGTTTATTGTCAGTAAGGAGCTCATCCTGGCAGGGTCTAAGTTAACATTGCCATGACAGGGTATTAACACCAAACCACACCCCATGAGCCGATAAACAGCTGTGCACTTTCCAACTTTTCTTTCATACATTGATCAAAACAAGCTACAAAGATCAAAATAGATTAGATGTTGCCTTCCACTCTTGCACTGATAGTTGTAACCAAAATCCATCCTGTTGGTACACTCTATGAGCTATATGAATGTACAAACAGGATGGGTTTTAGTTACAGCATCTGACCATCCTCTGCTTAATAACCTTGTCTCCCTTACTTACTCTTGGACTGGGCTCTGCATATTCCACTATTCTCATTTTACATTTAAGCTCATTAAAGTTGATAATTTTTGTGTAGTAATAGATCCTTTCAGGCCCACATCGCTCAGCACTTCAGCAAAGCCTTTACATAAGCTGAGCAATTCTTCAGCAAGACTTACAATCAATACCAAAGATTTTTTCTTCAGTCATGAATATTGCTTCAACTGTTAGCATAGTAAAGTTTGCTTTATCATGAGTTCTTCAGCTACCATTTCCCCCAGATAAGATACTCCATGTGAAATAACTACATTTACGATAGGAAACAAAAAGGTTATGTTTGCCTCTGTAGCTGGAATTGATTTCTTTCAACTGAGTAATATCTATGTAATGTTTAACTTATTATCTGTTGTGTCTGTTTCTGGTTCTGTTTGATGACCGGGCAACTTTAAATTCTTCCTTAACTCTTCTGACCTAGTCTAATTTCTGTGTGGATACACAACTAGAAATCCATAGTGTGATTATAAAAGTTATTTAGAAATACCCTGCTAATGGTGTATTTAAAGCAAGCATTTCAGCATTTGAGCAAATGAAACCTCTATGACTATACAGAAAATCAGGGACCACTTTTGCAAGGTGAGTGCATGTATGCTTTTGAAAAACGGTTTTAGCTTTCCTTTTTAACACAGTGGCATTTACCATGTGTATAAAAGATTTGCACACTCCAGTCAGGAAAATCAAACCATTCTGTAGGACTGACTATTTCTTGGCAACAGGATCAAATGTCCTTCCTTCCTGATGTGCCATTTTGAGGCTTACCATCATGTGCAGTGTGGCTTGTGTAATTGGGAATGGTTGTATAAAGGCTTCCATGGTCGGAAGTGTGATATCTTCCCTGCATGTAGTTTACAGAATGGCCCCAAAGACAGCATCCACCTGGGATGTAGGGAAGCAAGTCTTAAGACTTTGCTTTTGATTTTGAGGGAGAAAAGCTTGAATTCGGCTCTCATAGATCTCCAATAGTTTTATTATGTGTTTTTCTTATTTTCCATGCTTTTCACCTGAAGGCATCAGGGCTATTTTGACATCTACTCTTAAATCATGGTATGTACCTGTTTGCCAGACAGTCTTGTTGAAGGGAAAGAAAAAAAAAAAAGAAAAAAGAAAGTAAGATTATCTTCTGTTTCCTTTTCCCAGATGCCTTTAGTGCTGTACTACTTTGTGCTGAATTTATATTTGTAGCAAACTAAAAGGAATCTTCCCACCTTCTCTCTGCTTCCTGACTAGAGGGAACATTCCTGGTGGATCCTACATGGTAGTCCAGCTGAGTCCAAACACAGTCTTTAGCTTTGTTTTCTGTACCACTTTGGTTTGTGTTTGGGTTTTTTGTTTGGGTTTTTTTTTTTCCTTTCTCTTGCCTTTCTTCCCACAAAATATTGAGACATTCGTAAATTGGCCAAAACTTCATCAGTGCTGTTTTCTGGCTGCATGGGTTCCTGTTTCATGCCAATGACACTTGGTGGAGTCTAGCTGCCAGGTCAGGTGGTTTGTACTAGCCTTAGTGCCAGCGCTGCTTGCATTTCTGCCTATAGTCATGCAGTCCCAGCACAGCCTCTCCTGTGGTCTGTTGCACAGGCAAAGGTGCAGCTCTGTCTTTTGAGTAGCAGAATTAGAAATTGAGTGGACTGAAGTAGCAGATGTTTGCACAGAGCTCTGGCAATCAGTGATTTCCTTCAGTCAAACTCATTGCACCAACATCCTATAAATCCAAGCAGAGTTTCCATGCTCCACTTCCCTTTCTGTTAGTGAGCAACAGTTTGAGAGGTCCAGAACTGCACTTGTAACATCAGGCCAACAGTTTTTCTAATATACAGGCAGAATTCACAAAAATTGCTGTTAATATACTGAATATATGAATAAAGTGATTGCTCTGGGGCTCCTGGAAAGGCTTTCCCTAAGGTTACCAATGACTATGAAATGGAGAGTTAGGACTGGCTGCTTTCATTGCCACTGCTTGAAGCAGAGTGCAAGGGGAGTATGAGGAACAAACTGATATAATGTTGTTGGTCTTGTGTCCAAATATCCTTGCCTTGTTGCTATACCCAAGGGTGTACAGGAATAGTATTATTTTATAAATGTAATAATATGGCAAATGATGAATACAGGTCCCAGTGCTTACTTTGGCAGCCGTCTCCATCTGCTTAACCATTCCCTGAATTACAGTATTGGGTGTTCAGGACACAACAGGCACCTAAAGGATTCATCAGTTTAGAAAAGCCAGACTTCTGGACTCCATGAGTCTGAAATAGGAAAGGATGTGGGATAATTGTTGTTTCAGCTCTTCAGCAGTAATGAGATAACCATTCCTCTGAGCAGCTACATGCAAGATTGGTTTCTGTGCATTACGGCCTTGTACCGTATTGTTGGTAATATTCTGACCTGTTAACTTCCATACAGCTCAGCTTTTACAGCTTCTGTAAGAGCACTCAGATACTCAGGTATGTATGTAGCTTTGAATGAGGCAAAATTAGCAGCAGAAGCAGGCATCACCTCTGGTCTCAACTTTTGAGCTTCCTTTTCCACCTTCTTACCTTTTACTCTTTCAAATGCTCATGGAACTGACAGAGGTGGCCAGCTCCTGCTCACAGCAGGTAACCTCTTGGACTTAGGACAGAAATCTTAAACTAGTTCTTGTTTTACAAAATATGTCCTATTTCAGGGCTTCTTTCACAGCAAGGCTGCACTGAAATCAGAGATCTTCCTTTTTTGTTCATTGATCGCTCCACTTGTTTTCATGTTTCTTCAGACCCTTTTGTGCCATCCTGCTTCCACTATTTTGCTCTCAGGAGTTGTATTTCTTCCCCTCTCTAGTCATGAAGTTTTTGACAAGATAAGATCAGACCTGCTCAGGTGAATCAGAGGGTATTATTGCAAAAGGAGGTGCTGCTCAGACTAGGGTTTCACTCTATATCCTCTGCTCTGTCACAGGTCCCTTCACCTATTTGTAGCCCGCAGTTAGTAATCATATAGGAGTTGTAATGAGGAAGTTCTGTTTCAGCTTTGCCAAGCACTTCTGGGTGTTGTAAGGTCTAGCAGTACTAAAAAGCAGATGCTGGTTCTGGGGGAAAAACATCATGAGGTTGACCTAGGAACAAAAAGATGGCACTACGCTTTCATGGGAAGAGTAAAAATCCAATATTAGGCATCAGAATGACATGCTCAGTGCAGTGTCGCCTGCACTGAAACACTAAGGGGAAAGTATGTCTGCAACTTTTGCCTCTTATGTAGCTTTGTGAAACTGGAAGATGCAAGTTAAACAACTTCTCACCCTTAGATTCTCCCTCACAGCCCAGGGTTTAATACACTAACAGAAACAGTAGGAAATTGGAATTTCTAGGCTTTCCAGGGAAAAACTATGAGGAGAAAATTTCCACAGCTAATTTTAATTGTGAAACATAT